>JAPYYD010007533.1:0-10191 GCA_028551405.1 Uromys caudimaculatus
ACACATCTATTGACCCATGGTTTGGACTACATATGTGGCAGAGGAATCACCTCGATGGCCATCAGGGAGAAAGGAGAGGACTTTGGGCCTGAGGGTGCTAGAGGCCCCAGTAAAGGGGAATGTCAAGGTGGGAATATGGGAATGGGTGGGCGGGTAGGTGGGAGGAGGAATTCCCTCACAGAGGCGGGGAGGGGGAGGGCTTAGGGGGTTTCCAAAGAGGAGACCCAGAAAAGGGGAAACACTGGAAATGTAAATAAAGTATCAAAAAAAAAAAAGCCAAAAAAAAAAAAAGAAAAAAAAGACTTATCACTTATAAATAAGATACCTGGATTGTGTGTCTTTTATATGGGCTAACAAGAATTTCTAGTTCATTATACAGTTATCTATATTTCTTACATAACACTCTCATGAATGGCAGTTGTTTAACTTCTATAATGGTGAACTATCATGATTCAATGTGGGCCTGAATGGATACACTATATGTCTCTGTGTTTGTTTGTGATTTCTTCTAACAAAAAGCAAACTTTGTCTTTGTGTCTTACAGGACATTTGTCGGAGCCCAGACACACCAAGTGAGTGAAATCCTGAGTAACTATTTTGACATGGGTATTACCTCTTGAGGACTCCAAGAAATTGGCAAAGCTATTACTCACATGGATCATGTTCAGGAAGAATGGCTAAGGTTCCCTCAGGAGGCTGAATATGAGTCCTCAGGAACTCTTGTGCTCAAAGACTAGCAGCTAAGGCTACTTCCTCCTGAATGTTTACAGCCTGAGCATATTCTCATGCAGAGACCTCCTACAGAGACTAGTTAACCCTTCCTCATGTGCTGCCCCAAATAAACATGCTGGGGTTCTGGGTTGTGGGGGATTAGAGAGCATCTGATCCCCTCCTTCTTGTACATGTGTCTCTGTGTCCCTGTTCCCTTTATTTCCTCTTATCCCCTAGCCAGGGTTCTGAGACTCAGACCACTTGGGAGGTGGCAGGAATTCACATGTGATTGTCACTGCAGAGATTCCATGTTTCTGTTGTTTCCATTAGTAGATGTAATAGAATAGAAATTATGTCACCAACATGACTGACTAAGCATGAGATGAACAAGGACAAAAATAGAAATGACAAAGTGGACAGGGAAAGACCACGAGACCTCAACTCTACACAAATACAAACAACTAAGGGATGCTAAGAGGGAGAAATAGGCATTTTCAGGGAAAAGTACATCAACCAGTTTTCCAATACTAAATGGTGATCCATAAAAAAAACACATACAAGTGACTTAATACAAATTGAGTACGTTAATTTTATGAACATATATAGATATATCAAAAAATAATAAAAAAGTGGCCATGAATTTGAAAAATATCTAGGATGAGTGTATGGAATGGTTTGGAGAAATGAAGAAATGTAATAAATGATTTAATTATATTATAATCTCAAAAATAAAAGAAAATTTAAAATATTTCACTAAACATGAGGGTATAAAGAAAAATTTTGCTCAAGGAAGAGCTAATCTATACTATAGTCTCTAAGGGTTTGGAGAGAAGGTAGCAGCAGAGTTGACTCCCTGAAATAATAAATTATCCTGAATACTATGTACTGTACTATATATTACATCTATTTTGTAATGATCTGTGGCCTCATAGAATAAATTGTGCAGTGTTCCTTCTGTTTCTGTTTTGTGGAATAGTTTGAAAAGTATTGGTCTTAGGTCTTCTTTGAAGGTCTGATAGAATTCTGTACTAAACTCATCTGGTCCTGGGCTTTTTTTGGTTGGGAGACTTTTAATGACTGCTTCTATTTATTTAGGGGTTATGGGACTGTTTAGATGGTTTATCTGATCCTTACTTAACTTTGGTATTTGGTATCTGTCTAGAAAATTGTCCATTTCATCCAGATTTTATAATTTTGTTGAGTATAGTCTTTTGTAGGATCTGATGATTTTTTTTAATTTCCTCAGATTCTGTTGTTAAATCTCCCTTTTCATTTCTGATTTTGTTAATTTGGATACTAACTCTATGCCCTCTGGTTAGTCTAGCTAAGGGTTTATCTATCTTGTTGATTTTCTTAAAGAACCAGCTCCTGGTTTTGTTGATTCTTTGTGTAGTTATTTTTGTTTCTACTTGGTTGATTTTAGCCCTGAGTTTGATTATTTTAAGCCTTCTACTCCTCTTGGGTGTATTAACTTCTTTTTGTTCTAGGGCTTTCAGGTGTGCTGTTAAGCTGCTAGTGTATGCTCTCTCCATTTTCTTTTTGGAGGCACTCAGAGCTATGAGTATTCCTATTAACAGTGCTTACATTGTGTCCTATAAGTTTGGGTATGTTGTACTTTCATCTTCTTTAAATTCTAGGAAGTCTTTAATTTCTTTATTTCTTCCTTGACCAAGTTGTCATTGAGTAGACCATTGTTCAGCTTCCATGTGTATGTGGGCTTTCTGTTGTTATTGTTGCCATTGAAAACCTGCCTTAATCTCTAGTGATCTGATAAGAGGCATGGAATTATTTCAATCTTCTTATATTTGTTGAGATTTGTTTTGTGACCAATTTCATGGTCAATTTTGGAGAAAGTACGATGAGGTCCTGAGAAGAAGGTATATCCTTATGATTTAGGATGAAATGTTCTATAGATATTTGTTAAATCCATTTGGTCCATAACTTCTGTTAGTTTCACTGTGTCTCTGTTTAGTTTGTGTTTCCAAGATCTGTTCATTGATGGATGAGAGTGGGTTGTTGAAGTCTGTCTCTATTATTGTGTGAGGTGCGATGTGTGCTTTGAGCTTCAGTAAAGTTTTTTTTTTTTTTTAATGAATGCGGGTGCCCTTGCATTTGGAGCATAGATGTTTAGAATTGAGAGTTCTTCTTGGTAGAATTTCCCTTTGATAAGTGTGAAGTGTCCTTCCTTATCTTTTTTGATGACTTTTGGGTGAAAGCCGATTTTATCCAATATTAGAATGCCTACTCCAGCCTGTTTCTTGGGACCATTTGCCTGGAAAATTGTTTTCCAGCCCTTTACTCTGAGGTAGATTTTGTCTTTAACACTGAGGTACATTTCCGGTATGCAGCAAAATGCTGGATCTTGTTTATGTATCCAGTCTGTTATCCTATGTCTTTTTATTGGGGAATTGAGTCCATTGATGTTAAGAGATATTAAGGAATTGTGATTGTTGCTTCCTGTTATTTTGGATGTTATTTTTATGTTTCTGTGGCTATGTTCTTTTGGGTTTGTTGAAAGAATACTTTCCTGCTTTTTCTAAGGTATTGTTTCCCTCCTTTTGTTAGTGTTTTCCATCTATTTTCCTTTGTAGGGCTGGGTTTGTGGAAAGATATTGTGTAAATTTGGTTTTGCCATGGAATATCTTGGTTTCACCATCTATGGTAATTGAGAGTTTTGCTGGATATAGCAGCCTGTGCTGGCAGTTGTGTTCTCTTAGGGTCTGTATGTGTTCTCTCTAGGATCTTCTTGCTTTCATAGTCTCTGGTGAGAAGTCTGGTGTAATTCTGATAGGTCTGCCTTCATATGTTACTTGACCTTTTCCCCTAACTGCTTTTAATATTCTTTCCTTGTTTTGTGCATTTGGTGTTTTGACCAATATGTGATGGGAGGAATGTCTTTTTTAGTCCAATCTATTTTGGAGTTCTGTAGGCTTCTTGAATGTTTATGTTCATTTCTTTCTTTAGGTTAAGGAAGCTTTGTTCTATAATTTTGTTGAAGATATTTACTGGCTCTTTAAGTTGGGAATCTTTACTCTCTTCTTTACCTATTATCCCTAAGTTTGGTTTTCTCACTGTGTCCTGGATTTCCTGGATGTTTTGGGTTAGGATTGTTTTGCATTTTGCATTTCCTTTGACTGTTATGTCAATGTTTTCTATGGTATCTTCTGCATCTGAGATTCTCTCTTCTATCTCTTGTATTCTGTTGGTGATGCTTGCATCTATGACTCTTGATCGCTTTTCTAGGGTTTCTATCACCAGGGTTGTCTATCTTTGTGATTTCTTTTTTGTTTCTATTTCCATTTTTAGATTTTGGATGGCCTTGTTCATTTCCTTCACCTGTTTGATTGTGTTTTCCTGTATTTCCTCTTCAAGGGCTTCTAGCTGTTTTCCTGTGTTCTCTTTTATTTCTTTAAGGGAGTTATTTCCTTCTTAAAGTCTTCTATCATCATCATGAGAAGTGATTTTAAATCTGAGTCTTGCTTTTCTGGTGTGTTGGGGTTCCAGGGCTTGCTCTGGTGGGAGAACTGCGTTCTGATGATTCCAAGTTGCCTTGGTTTCTGTTCCTTATATTCTTGCCCTCGCCTTTTGCCATCTGGTTATCTCTGGTCTTGGCTGGTCTTGCTGTCTCTGACTGTGGCTTGTCCCTCCTGCAATCCTCTTCGTCAGTACTCCTTGGACACCATCTTTCTCTGAGATGAATTTGGGTTTGGAGAGCTGTGGCACAGGGTCAGCTCGGATGTAGACAGAAACCAGAAGGATCCTGTCCTCAGCTGTTCCTTGGTTCCTGTGTCCTGACTCTGTGAGGGTCCCTCTTGATTGAGGAATTTGAACAGTAGTGGTGGTCTTCCTGTGCTTGAAGGTGTGTTGGCACTCCTGGGAGACCAGCTGTCTCCTGCCACTATTTAAGTATGGAGCCTTGTATTATAGGATCAGCTCCCCAGCAGCAGAGGGAAATCTGAAGGTCACTCCTCCTTTCATGTGTCCTGAGGGTTCTGGGCGGGTGTTTCTGAGCAGAGTTGCTGGCTTTACCCCCCGCTCACTGGCTTGTCCACACTCCTGGGAGGGTAACTCTTTCCCTGTGCTATTTGGGTATGGTGCCACGTGGCACAGACCACAGGTATAAACTGAAATGCTCCTATCCCAAGCCTTTTGTAGGTCCCTGTGTCCTGAGGATTCCTGGCAGGTCCCGCTGAGCAGTGTTGCTCATCTTACCTCTACTCATGGGCTTGTCCACACTCCTGGGATGTTACTTTCTCCCAGCACTATTTGGCTATGGAGCTCTGTGGCACAGACTGAGGTTCCCAGCCACAGAAGGAAACCCCCTCTTTTTCAAAATGCCTTATTACACTGCATATGTACTTAATCATTGATTCTGAGAGATGACATAATTCTTATATGATCAAGGAAAGAAATGAGGGAGGTAAAATATAAACTCTGATGTTCAGTAACAATATTACCCAAAGACTGCATGGCTGCAAGCATTTAGTAACCATGGTAGTTCATGCTGCAGCAAAGGCCTTTACTATGTTGCTAATATATTAGCAGACAGGATTTACGTATTTATGTAAATGAAAGGAAAGCTAGTTCATGTCTTTGTCAGGAAGAAGTATGACATGAACTCACCACTACATAAATTTCATGGGGCTTAGCAGAGTGTGGAATTTAAATCTAATGAAAATGTATTTTAAGGATTTCCATTTTCTTTTCTTCAGATATAATTGAAAACGTGCAAAAGACAACTGCTTATGGTGTGTGTGCAAACTTAGTACATTTCTGTATGTACTTTTAAAACTATACAATTAGGAGCTGAAGAGATAGCTTAGTCAGTAAAATTCTTGTTCCACAAGTGTGAGGATCTGAGTTCAATCTATAGCATCCATGTAAAAATCTGGGCATGAGGGTGGAGCCATGCCAGGGCCAGATAAGAAGCAGGCTGCTGTGTCTTACTGCTTAGCCAGACTAGCCAATTTAGTGAGCTTCAGGTCAGTGAATTACCCTGTTCAAAAAAGAAATCCTTAAAAGAGAAAACCAATTAAATCCAACCAACCAACCTATTAACCAATCAACCTACCAACCAAACAACCAGCCAACCAACCAACCAACCAACCAACCAACCAACCAACCAACCAACCAACCAAAACCATTGTGGAGAATGCTTGAACAAAGACAATGAGATTGATTTTCAGCTTCCACGTGAATACACAATGATGTGAGTACACTTATTAACAAATAGGTACACCCTTAAACATATAAAATTTAATATATGCATACTCACAAAATTTTCAAATCATATTATTTCAAAGAATATGTATATTTATATACACATAACATAAAATAATGTATAATACCTATTTTTCTCATATAATAAATTGGATAGTACTTTGATTTTTTTCTTCTCTTTTCTTTTTTGTTCTAGTCTCTCACCTTCATCCAGACAACAACTGCTAACAATTTGGGTTAATAATTTCATTTTATCGTTATTGTTTTAATTGTACATATTGCACATATTTATTAAAAGGAAGATTGAGAATTTTAGTAATTTATAGTATGCTAACTATAATCAAAGAATATATACTTCTTTTGTTTATATATTAAATAGTGGGAGGACTCTATCATTTTGTTCTCTGTAGATTCTAAGAAAAAGAAAACACAAAGAACTATAGGGAGCTGAAGAGGTGATCCTCCCCAGGGAGAAGCACACAAATTGGCTATGCAGTGTGAAATTGGAAAACATACATATGAGCTACATTAAATGAAATGAACAGTTTATAGATAGGAATTTATCTGCACATACATATACTTATACATATAAATATTTATGTAATATCAATTCATAAAAGAAGAGCCCCTGGATTTGAAGGATTGTGAGGAGGGGTATACAAGAGGTTTTAGAGAGAGAAAAAGGAGGGGAGAAATGTTATAATTATGGTATAATTTCAAAAATTTTAAACGTTAAAGAAATAAACAGCTGCTATTTCACATTCCCACTGCCAAGGACAGAGCCACTCCTCATGCCTTCTTTTGATGGCAGACGGCATTCTCTGTGAAATCATGAGCCTAAACAAACCTTTGCTTCTTTAAGGTGGTTTTGTCAGACATTGATCAGAGCCACACAAGAAACTAATACAGTAATCAAAAAGAAACAACAGCTAATATTGGAGAAAATGATGATGTCATCTATAGAGCTTCTCATTTTGTGACTAGCGCTATGAATGGAAAGTCTATTTGACTGTATTCAGAAGAGGTCGAGAGTGTCCTATGTGTAGAGGAACAGTAGAAAGATGACTGAGAGTGGAAAAACAAACAGTTAACAAACAACAACAACAACAACAACAGCAACACCACGATAGACTAACCTGCCCCCTGAACTGATCACCAAAACCTATGGCATCCCCCTTCTAGAAACACAGCCTCATCTACAGTTTTGATTTAACTCTGGATCGAGAATGATACTTCTCATATATATTTGGGATAAAACCTAGGTCATACTTAGAATCTTCTGTGTGTTGAGGCTGGCCCCTTTTAATATAACTGGCCATTTTGTATGTAGTCTCCATTTTGCTCATAAAGTGAAATTAAGTTCAGGTTCTAAGACTCTACCTCCTAGAAGTAATTATCCATAGCTGACACTGAAAAATTCTCCTAAAAAGTCATAACGCTAGGGTTGTAATACTCATGCTCTGTTTACTCAATATTCTGGAAAACCCCTAATCATCACCTCAGTTACCTCACTTAGGACCAATTAGCTTAAAAGTCAGCTGGTAATACTTTTCTGGTTAGCCAAAATTTAACACTGCTTCCCCCTTTGGCTTATGAACTTCTGAACTTGGATTTTCCTATGAAAAGCTTGCTCTAAGAACAGACAAGCATCATGGTTTGGCTTCTGAGTCCTTTGTTACCCTGATCGATTAATCTTGGGGTATGCTTTCAATAAACTATTCTTACTTAATTGAGATCGGTGTTCTTATGGTTTGGGTGGTGATTCTTGACCCCCGACATTGTGCTATTTCTACAGTAAGCTTGACTCAGATGAGACTAAGGCATTGAAGGAAGTCAGGTGTAGAGCTGGCTTGAATAAATAGAAAGAAGTGCATTGCCAGGGACTGTCCTGAGCTCAGTAGCAATCAGACCACTTGCTTCTGCAGCTCTGACTGACTAGCAACCAGATGCTTCTTTATTTATACAGGTTTCACAGCACAAAGACAGACTAATGATTATACACGAAGATTATGTGTGTGACTTTTCATTACATGTCCAGGATTACAAGTTCAGTCGCAGTTACAAAATACAAAGAGAACAGATTTTATTTTTATTATCATCCGTATATCTACAACTTAAAGAATCTAAAGAATGCCTCTTCCAAAGCAAGCATATTCATTATATGACAATATATGACTGATTTTAGGCTGTCAGTGTTTGTAGTTTTAAAGCACAGACAAACAGAAAATATCTTAACTGTTCTTTATATACATACCAAATACTGATACCAAACTCCTTTTACTGTATGCTTCATCATCTATGCTATAAAAGTAGGAAAATTTTTATTTTAGTCAATGTATCGTAACTACTGGTCTCTGTTCCTCCAGGGATCTACTCTGTATGACCCCTTATCTTTAGACTACATTTTCAGAGAACTCTAGGCTATAATAAAAAGGTCCTTGAATCTGTAACCTTTTTTCCTGGCCAGTCAGAGTTTGTCAAACGTCTCTGTTTACCCTGCACCAATTATACTGTTTGAGTTTTCTCAGAAACAGATACTCTAAGAAGAATCCTGGAGTAATGGCCTCCTTTACCTATGCGTGTATCTGTGAAGACTTCCAAAAAGTGTCCAGATAACATTAATTTTTAAACTTTCCTAGAAAGACTTAGACATGTCAGGAAAAGACATAAAATGAATCATAATGTAGAAAGTCCCCAAGAATGCAACATGCAGAGACCAAACCCCAAAAGTTAGAGACAGAAGGACAGGGATTGCAGCATTCTTCTCAGCTTTGCTGGAACTATGTCTAGCAGCTGTGCTGGCTTCATGACTCTCGCCATTTCTAGTGGATATGGATGTGCCTGTGTACACGAATATCAAGTGTAGTTAGATTTTTTATAATTAGAAATATATATATTACACTTGAGGCAGAGAAGTAAAGTCTCGCGGTCAATCAACCAAGACATTTGAAGTGACTAAAAATGCAGTTCATGTTATAGTCAATAACTTGTATACACAATGACAAAAGCATTTTGACTACATAACATCATTAGTTGTGTTTCTCATTTTTAATGAGGCTAATTAAGCTTATTAATGCATCTGTAGTCATATCTTCACAGAAAGTTTACATTTTTTAAAAATTCATTTTTGATACTTTATTTACATTTCAAATGTTTCCCCCTTTCCAGGTCTCTGCTTTGGGAATCTCCTATCCCATCCCCCTTCCCCCTGCCCCTATGAGGGTATTTCCCCACCCACCCACCCACTCCTGTCTTCTCTCCCTAGCATTCCCCTATACTGGGGCATCTATCACCCTCAGACCCAAGAGCCTCTCCTCCCACTGATGGCCAGCAAGGCCCCCTCTGCCACATATGTGGCCAGCTCCATGGGTTCCTCCATGTGTATTCTTTTACATTTTAAGGGAGAAGAATGATGTATCTTCTGTGTGGTGGTGAAGGTATGTGAATTTTATGAAGGTCATTCTTGTGAGAACTGGATGACTCTGTTACAAGAATTGCTGTTATGAGAGAATAATGTATATTTCTAGGCAGTGAAAATTATAGCAACAATTCTGAAGTGAATTGTGATGATAGAAAAATCTGCATATAAAATTCAAACTAAGCTGTGTTGGACATTATTGAAACAACAGAGTTAAACTTAGATTATGTCATTGTTTTTAATAGCTGAGTAGTACTCCATTGTGTAAATGTACCACATTTTCTGTATCCATTCCTCTGATGAGGGACATCTGGGTTGTTTCCAGCTTCTGGCTATTATAAATATGGCTGCTATGAACATAGTGGAGCATGTGTTTTTCTTACATGTTGGAGCATCTTCTGGGTATATGCCCAGGAGAGGTATAGCTGGGTCCTCAGGTAGTATTATGTCCATTTTTCTGAGGGTCCTCCACACTGATTTCCAGAGTGGTTGAACCAGCTTGCAGTCCCACCAACAGTGGAGGAGTGTTCCTCTTTCTCCATATCCTCGCCAGCATCTGCTGTCACCTAAGTTTTTGATCTTAGCCATTCTGACTGGTGTGAGGTGGAATCTCAGACTTGTTTTGATTTGCATTTCCCTGATGACTAGGGATGTTGAGCATTTCTTTAGGTGCTTCTCAGCCCTGCGAATTTCCTCAGGTGAGAATTCTCGGTTTAGTTCTGTTCCCTATTTTTTGATGGGGTTATTTGGTTTTTTGGAGTCTAACTTCTTGAGTTCTTTGTATATATTGGAATTTGCAGGAAAATGGATGGAACTAGAAAATATCATCCTGAGCGAGGTAA
>JAPYYD010007534.1:0-10191 GCA_028551405.1 Uromys caudimaculatus
CTGTTTTTTGAGACAGGGTTTCTCTGTGTAGCCCTGGCTGTCCTGGAACTCACTCTGTAGACAAGGCTGGCCTTGAACTCAGAAATCCACCTGCCTCTGCCTCCCAAGTGCTGGGATTAAAGGCGTGCGCCACCACTGCCCAGCCAATGGTGGTGCACATCTTTAATTCCAGCACTGGGAAGGCAGAGGCAGGCAGGTCTCTGAGAGTTTGAGGCCAGCCTAATCTATACACTGAGTTCCAGGACAGCCAGGGCTATGAGAGAAGCCCTGTCTTAGCACCCACCACACCCCCCAGAATATCACCCATTCAGTCTTCGAGTTTTCCATGATTCTGTGATCTGCTCTTGCACTTGTTTGAGGGAGGTGAGCATATCTTCTGCCCTTCCAAACCTCAGTTTCCCTTGGTGGAAAACAGCATCCACATCATGGGGTTGTTGGGCTCCGTGAGAGTTTCCAAACATGTCCCAGAAACCTAGAGCAAAGTAGATGTGCAGTCAGCACATCTGGTTAAAGACAGTCACTGTGTTCTCTGGACGCAGTGCTGTGATACATGAGGAGGCGTGCGCGTGCCTGTGTGTGTGTGTGTGTGTGTGTGTGTGTGTGTGTGTGTGTAACATGGCTCTTCCAGTCTCCTAGTAAAGATATTTTATTAACTACTACAGTGTCTTCAGCTCTGAAGGCTGTTAACTGGTTTTGGGTCCTCTCTGATATCCATCTTTTTTTTTTTTCTTTCTCCCTTCCTTTCTTCCTTCCTTTATGGCCGTATTGCGGGTTACCTAGGGCCCGGGAGGCAAACACTCTCCTGAGCTCCAGCCCCAGCCCCCACTCTTGGGTTTTGGTGCTGTTGTTATTTAAGACTTGGTTTTAGGCAGCCCAGGCCTCATATCTTTGAACTTCTGACCCTCCTAGCTCTGAGTGCTGGGGTCACAGGTGTACACTTCCATGCCTAGTGTCCACCGCAGTGCTGGGGACCACTGCCAGAGCTTTGTGAGCACTAGGCAAGCCTCCCTCAGCCCTGCAGCCCAGCCTTCTTCTCTCACTTCCTTTCTTCCGATGTATCTCCCCCCCCCCCCCCCCACAGTCTCACTTGGTCACTTGGTAACCTAGAAAAACAATTTGTTTTGAACTGAGCCTGTTCTGTCTTTTGAATTCAGCCAGAGTCCCAGTGGGGCTGTAAGAAGACACAGCCCTCTGTGTGCTCTGCTCCCATACAGGTCTCCGCCCACATTCCTCCTCTCCTGCATCCAGGCTGCCACATGGAGCCCACATTCTGGCACTCAGCATAATCATAGTAAGGCCTTTGCAACCGCAGTGACCATTTGTCAAGGGCCCTGAGCACATTTGCTTTCTCCACAGCTGTTATGGTTAGCAATTATTAGACACCACAGACTCCAACACACCACCTGGAGCCAGGCGCTTTAGGAGTCCAGACATTTTTTTATTTTTATTTAAAGATTTATTTATTATATGTAAGTACCCTGTAGCTGTCTTCAGACACTTTTCTTTCTTCTCCTCGCTCCAGCCCAGCTCGCTCCAACCCTGCTCGCTGTAGCTGTCTTCAAACACCCCAGAAGAGGGCATCAGATCTCATTATAGATGGTTGTGAGCCATCATGTGGTTGCTGGGATTTGAACTCATGACCTTCGGAAGAGCAGCCGGTGATCTTAACTGCTGAGCCATTTCTCCAGCCGAATTTTATTTATTTTTAAAGTGCATTTATTTATTATGAGACAGGCTGGCCTCTAACTCTGTAACCAAAGATGGCCTTGAGTGCAGGGTCCTCCTGCCTTTACCTCTAGATCAGAGGTTCTCAACCCATAGGTTGCGACCCTCTTGGGAGTCACATGTCACATATTTACATTATAATTCATAACAGTAGCAAAATTATAGTTATGAAGTAGCAATGAAATAATTTTATGGTTGGGGGCCACCACATAAGGTTCTGTAGTAACGGGTCACAGCATTAGGAAGGTTGAGAAGCACTGCTCCAGAGTGTTGGGACTGCAGGTAGGAGTGAGCTTCCACACCCAGCTCTACTAATCTAAAGTCATCCTTTTAAAAGGTTTTTTTTTTTTTTTTTTTTTTTTGCATTTATTTATTTACTTATTGTGGGGGTGTATGCGTTACTTTTTAATTATGATAAGCAAATGAAGGAAGAAAGGGTTCATTTTAGCTCGGGCCGCCAGAGGGAGAGAAATGCTGTGGCGGTGGCAGCGGGGTGGGGGGTTGGGGGGAGACAGGGCAGAAAGACAGGCTGCTCATATTTCATCCATACAGGAAGCAGAGAGAACAGGAAGTGAGAAAAAGCTATAAAACCTCAAAGCCCACCCACTGTGAGGCACTTCTTCCAGCAAGCCTACACCTTCTAAAGGTTCTTTGGGGCTGGAGAAATAGCCGAGCGGTTTAGAGCACTGGAGGCTCCTCTAGACAACCTGGGTTCAACTTGTAGTACCCACATGGCAGCCTACAAGCATCTATAATTCCAGTCCTGGGTTACATCGCCCTCTTCTGGCCTTCACGGGTACTGCATATTTGTGGTGCACAGATATACATGCAGGGACATCCATTCACATAAAATAAAAATTTAAAAATTAATGTCATTTTCAGCCAGGTGGTGGTGGCACATGCCTTTAATCCCAGCACTCGGGAAGCAGGCAGATCTCTGGAGGCCAGCCTGGTCTATAGAGCGAGTTCCAGGACAGCCAGGGCAACACAGAGATACCCTGTCTTGAAAAAATAAAAATAAATAAATAAAATAAAGTTATTTCCAATTGTCTCGGCACCGTTTGTAGAAAAGTTAATCTTTGCCCAGTAATGGCCCCTGTGAGAATGCCTAATGCTGCCAAGATGGAGGACTCCATGTTTTATTTTGGCTTTGTTTCTGCAGGAACCAAAACTGGCCTTATTCCTTTCTCTTGTAGTTTATGAAACAAGCAAACAAACAAACAAAAAACCCGCAGTCATGGTTTTGATTGTCTTAGACTTTTCTGTTCAATCAAAATTCTTGGGAGGCTGGGGGTGTGGCTAGAGCCCATGGTCTAGCTGTCCAAGCAGGTGCAAGGTCCCGGGCTGGATCCCCCAGCACAGCAAAGCACAAAGCACATAGAAACTTCTAAGGTGGAGGGTTGTGTAATGTAAGTGCTTGTGGAGTTGTGGATGTTAGCCAGGGCAGGACTGGTCCTGGCACGAGTTTCATAGTTACCAGCTGCAAGGCCAAGCAGAAATATATATATATACATGTGTGTGTGTATATATATATATATGTATATGTATATGTATATATATGTATATGTATATGTATATGTATATGTATATATATATATATATGTATATATATCCATAGTCAACATATGGGGAAGGAAAGCCTACGCAGCTGCCAAGGAACCTTCTGGAATCTCTGGAATCTTCCCTGGCTATAAACAGGCAGACAGTGGTGAGTGGAAAGTTTAGGGGTGGGAGTACCATCCTAGGAAGTCCTAGGTTGTTACTGGGTTGGGTGGAACTCTAAGCAAGATGCTACAGTGCCCAGAGTTTGAAACAAAGTTTTCCGATACATTATAGTGCCGGGTTTGCTGAAATGTACCTTAAATACCAAGTTCCCAGTCTATGCAGAAGCTCCAGGCCAGCCAGGGATATGAAAACATTAAAGAATGCCGAATAGGCCAGGCTTGGATGCCTTTAATCCCAGCATTTGGCAGGCAGAGGCAAGTGAGTTCTAGGCCAGCCTGGTCTATACATTGAATTTAGGACAGCCAGGGCTGTTACACAGAGAAACCCTGTCTGGAAAAGGGTGCAGAACGGAACCAGAAAGAGGGCTCATCAGGTAAAGAATCCATGTGCCAGAAGGAGACATCAGAGCCCACACCTGCACACTGTGGCGTGCACAGCAGTGCACACTAAACAGGTTTAGTATAGTACAGAATGTCTTTTCGTTGGTTTGGCTGCTAACCGATTAAATTCCCTTGTCTCTCCTCCCCTTCATTTTGTGGCCCTTGTAAATAAACTTACAGCCATCTTAAGTTTCCTTTTATACTAGAAGCTTTAATTTCTCTTTATTGCCTTAGATGTTGTGCATGAATCCGTGGTTATGGGCATGCCGGGCTAACAATCTACTTCTGAGCCATGCCCCAGACCCTCACAGGTGGGCACACACAATTTATTTTTTAACTAAGGTTTATTTAAGTTTAATTAAGTGTATGGGTGTTTGGCTTGCGTGTGTGTATGGGCACCACATGAGTACAGTACCTGTACATGCCAGAAGAGGGCATCAGATCCCCGGAAATGGAGTTACAGGTGATTGTGAATTATCATGTGTGTGCTGGGAATTGAACCCAGATCCTCTGGAAGAGCAGCCAGTGCACTTAGCCACTGAGTCATCTCTCCAACCCTCTTGGGTGTTTTATTGTACAGTGAAATACAGACTTACCTTATGACCCAATAATTCCATTCCTAGGTCTTTACTCAGGAGAATGCAACGTCTGTCCACACAGAGCTTCATACGTGACCACTCACAACAGCTCCATTCGTAACAGCTCCAAATGGGAAACAACTCAAATGTCCGTCAAGGTGAGTGGCTAAAACAGATTGTGGTTTGGCTGGTCACTGGCATGTGACTCAGCAAGAAAAGGGGAGTGGAGCTGACGGCTCCATCCAACAATGTGGATGAACCACTGTCAGCTGTATGTTTTGAAGGAGGAAGCCAGACTCAGGGACTGTGTGGGATGTGTCAATCAGAGACCAATCAGGAGCCTAGAATCATGTAGTCATTGGAATCGTGAGTTTTGATGTCTCAGAGCTATGAAGAGTAACATGAGCCAGGCAATGGTGGCCCACGCCTTTAATCCCGGCACTTGGGAGGCAGAGGCAGGCGGATCTCTTGAGTTAAAAGCACATACCTGTGATCTCTGCACTTGGGAGGCTCAGGCTTTAAGACCAACACAACAAGACTCTGTCTCAGGAAAACCAATACAAAACAAAGGAAACCAGCAGGCTGGCGAGATGTTTCAGTGTAGCCTGACTTTGGCTACTTTGTGGTTCTTTCTTCCACTCTTCTCTACCTTTCAACCCCCTAACGCTAAATAGGAGAGGGGAAAAAGGATAGAAAGGAAAAGGGTCGACTTATAGTTAAACTACTTCCTGCTGATTAGGAGTGTTGAGTTCCTTGGGGCAAATTTGATCTTCACTGTCAGATATCTAGTTTCTTCTTTGCTCACAACTACTTAACAAACTGCAACCAACAACAACCAATAGCAAACAACAGAAAACAACCCACCCCTCCTCTCAGGGCCCTAGCTTTCTTATACCCTCTGAAAAGTCCCCAGAATTCCAAGTGTTACACAGTTGCAAAAACTATCTACTGCTGGCAAAATCATGCCCTCGCTAGAGGCAGATCATAGTCAGCTGCTCCAACAGTCTGAACATATCCCACACCTGGGAGTAAAAGGAAACCATATGCCATAATGTTTCTGTGTTTTTCAAAGAAACCAAAACTCTAATTACATCTCAGCATGTAAAGATACCTGAGTTGCATCCCCAGAGCCCATGATTCAGGAGAGAACCAGCTCCTGCAAGCTCTACATGTGCATGCACACACACACACACACACACACACACACACACACACACACACACACACAATTAAAACATCATTTTGGGAACTGGAAAGATGTCTCAGTAGTTAACAGCACTTACTGCTCTTGTTTAGGACCTAGCTAACCTAACTCCTGTTCTAGAGAATCCAATGCCCTCAGATGACTTGCGTCTCAAGCACTAGACACAAATGTGGTACACTTACTACATTCATGCAGGCAAAACCTTTATCCACATAAAATAATGTTTTGTTTGTTTGGTTTTTGTTTTTTCGAGACAGGGTTTCTCTGTGTCCTGACTGTCCTGGAACTCACTCTGTAGACCAGGCTGGCCTCGAACTCAGAAATCTGCCTGCCTCTGCCTCCTGAGTGCTGGGATTAAAGGCATGCGCCACCACCGCCTGGCAAAATAATTATTTTTAAAACATTATTTTATATTATTTTATATATATGAGAATGTGCCTAAGTGCATGTCTGTATTCTTTGCTACATGGGAGACTTGAGTCAAGAGGGTAATTTAAGCCCAATAGTTCAAGGCCAGCCTGAGCAACATAGGGTGACCATTACTAAGAAATGGAAGGAAGGGAGGGAGGGAGGAAGAGAGAGAGGGGAGAGGAAATTAGGGAGAGAGAGAAAAATGAGCACATACAGAGTTGAATAAGGTGTCACACAGCTGTAATCCTGTCACTTGGGAGACAAAGACAGAAACACTGAGATAGCCCACGGAGAAGGCACTTGCCAGCAAGCCGGACAACCTGAGTTCATCCTCAGAAACTACCGCGTAGGATGGACTGACGCCTACAAAGTTTCCTCTGATTGCCACACACATGCTGTAGCATAAGTGCATCCACACGCACACAACACACACTATATGTTTAACACAAGTGTTAAACATCTAAACAAACAGAAAACGAAATCAAAAGGAAGAACAATTAAAAAGACAGCAGCCCCAGGCTGGAATTGGATTTACCGGAAGTGCATATCTAATAAGACGCCAGACAAAACTGCATACAGAGAAGTGTCTGGAGTAAGATGGTGTTGTCAGCCACACATGGCAGGAGCCAGGCGCTGGAGAATCCTGGTGATGCCGCAGATGTGTCAGAGCCTGCAGGTGCGTGCCACAGAGAAGCCCGGCCGCCTGCCACGCTCCTCCAGCGCCCCCTACTGGAAATCTGTAGCATCGTGACAGCCATTGGAGGAAAAAAAGACTTTTTTTTTTTTTTGGTTTATGCTTTATCGAGACAGGGTTTCTCTGTGTAGCCTGGCTATCCTGGAACTCACTCTGTAGACCAGGCTGGCCTCGAACTCAGAAATCCGCCTGCCTCTGCGTCCCAAGTGCTGGGATTAAAGGCGTGCGCCACCACTGCCCGGCGGAAAAAAAGACTTTATTAACGACTGGATTTCAGTTCAATAAATGGTTCATTGACACGTTCTACAGCAGTTCAGTGCTGTGATCCCAGATAGCCTAAGGCTAAGACATATCCGACTTGCACTAGAGTAAGACCCTGTATAACAACATCGACAAAAATAACTACCATCGAATTCTAGAATACTTGAGGGCTGCTGACAAGGCTCAGTGGGTAAAGGCGCTTGGGTGAGGCGCTTGGGTGACACTCGTGACGACCTGAGTTGGATCTCCAATGAACCACATGGTGAAAGAAGAGAATTGAAATTGATGTAATTATAAAACAAACAAACAAACAAAAATTTTTAAAAAGCCAAGCACGGGCCTTTTTAATACCAGCACTCCCAAGGCAGAAGCAGGTGGATCTCTGTGAGTTCAAGCACAGCCTTGTTTATTTAGCAAGTGCCAGGGCTACATAGTAACACACACACACACACACACACACACACACACACACCTTTAAAAAAGGAAAAAAAAAAAAACCTTGGAATTTGAGTGGAAGAACAAAGATAGATGGTTGAATGAATAAGTTCGTTTTCTTTTGGCGCTCTGGGAACTAATTGGGCTCAGCCCACTGGCTCACACTCAGGGGTCTCAGATGTCATTGTTCTCAGATGGAAGAGGAGGCTGGGTCACCTGATGATGGCTTCTATGTTGGTACAAAGGTTGGGTGTGCTGAAGCAGCTGGCCCATCCTGCTGTCTTCAGCACAGCGCCCTCAAGTGGCCAGCTGAAATGACAGCAGCTGACACTGGCGAGGATGTGCTGGGACCAGCTTGCGCCAGCTCCAGCAGATAAACTCTATCTCTTTCCAACTTCGAAGTCCGGAGTCTCAGCTGGGCAGTGTGGTTGTGGGATTCACACCCCAGGCAGCAACCAAGGCTATAAACAGTCTTCCCACCACCCAACCCCCACCTAGCCAGTTGTTAACTACTTAGCAACGCTCTAGGACTCCCGAGAGGGATCGTGACTATACGGGGAGACAGAGACATTTTTAGACTGCCAGCTGGAAAATCCCTTGGCAGTGCCACTTCTCCAGTGACAGGGGCCTTGTGACTGGCAGAATTATGGAGCTACGTGTTAGATAGAAAGGACCATCAAAGTCCTTTTTGGAGTGTACAGTCATAGGTCCTTGCAGATGGAATGTTAGCAGCGTCCCCAGTTACCATGCCAACCAAAGATAACCGACCAACAAACATGCAGTCTCCAGACTCTTGTACTAGTGGCAGAGTAGCAAGCAGGCAGTACCTGATTTCCCTCACCCAAACTGGTCTGAGCCAGTGATTGACTTTTAGCTTCCAGATTGTGGGAGTGAGGTACCATGCACATCCCACAGAGAGACCTGGAGTTCCTACATGCAGCAGACAGGTTTCAAACTTTGCTTGGCTCAGCCTTGTGCCGCCCCTTCCCCCTTCTTTTTCTTCCTCACCATCTCCCTTTCTTGAGGCTCCAACCAGGGCACCATGCAAATGAAGAAAAAGCTTTTCCCCCCAGGTTGTCTCTCAGAGACCCAGCCCAACAGGCCAACTCAACTCTTCATTTTTATTTGTATCTACTTGTACTTTAAAAAAAATAAAAAAAAAAAAAAAGGCTTTATTTATCTTCTGTGTAGTGGTGTGTGCCTGTGTAACACATGTGTGCCTGGTGCTCTCAGAAGCTACGAGAGGGAGTCAGATTGGCTGGAACTGGAGTTAGAGCAGTTGTGAGCCACCATGTCGGTGCTGGGGAATCTTGACCACTGGTCCATTGGTTCAGCCCCATTTGTCTGTCTTTCCCCTTCCTCTTCCTTTTCTTCTTGAGACTAGCTCTCACTGTGTAACCCTAGCTGGTCTAGAACCTACTGTGTAGACCAGGATGGCACAGACTCACAGAGATCTGTCTACCTCTGCCTCAGGATCGCTGAGATTAAAGATGTGGGCCACCACATTTGGCAAGAAAAAGAAACTTTTTAGGGAAATGTTTAAGGAAAGAGGAGTAGCTTGGTGATGAGGCCTTACAATTATAAAGGAGGCAGCCAGGGAAGGGCTCAGAGATATGTGGCCGCCTTTAAGCGAATACCTGAAGGGCATACAAAAGTGAGTATCATCCCTGACAGGGACAGCCAAACCGAAAGCCCTGAGGTGTAGGGGCCTGTGTGGCTGAGTCAGAGTGAGAGGAGACTAGACAGACAGTGGGCAGATAGTGTGGATGGAACCTTATGGCCCCTGAGAGGATTCTGCCTTTGCTTGAGAACAGGGCGTTGTGGAGGGCTCTGAGCTGCACAGGACAGCACCTGACCCACGTGTTTCCCCTACCTGACTGCTTATGAGGAAGGAAGCACAAAGTCAGGAGATAGTGGTGGTGCAGGCGACAGCCAATGAGAACTAAGGTTCAAAGGCCATCTCTGACAGGCCATCAGAGCAGCCACCAAACGAGGAACCCTGGTAGAAGCCTAGAGTGGGGAGAAGGTTCCTAGGAGCTGAGCTAGGTGACAACAGCAAGATGTTGCTGATGGCTCCAGTGGAGTAGGAACGACTCGCTTTGCATCACAGCAGTCATTACAGACTGATGTTACAGACTACTTGGAAAAGGTTCACCACCTGGGCATGGTGATATATACCTGTAACACCAGCATGTGGGAGGTGAAGGCTGGTGGAGTTCAAGGTCAGCCTTGGCTACATAGCAAGTTTGAGAGTAGCCTGGGCTACATGAAATCCTGTCTGAAAAAAAAAAAAATGGAAGAGCTGGGCAGTGGTGGCACACGCCTTTAATCCCAGCACTTGGGAGGCAGAGGCAGGTGGATTTCTGAGTTCGAGGCCCAGCCTGGTCTACAGAGTGAGTTCCAGGACAGCTAGGGCTACACAGAGAAATCCTGTCTCGAAAAAAAAAAAAAAGGAAGGAAGGAAATGGAAAAGATTCAAGATCTACTGAGGGCAGAAACCACAGCTGGAGGTGTTTATGGACTTTTTGTTCTTGGATCTTGATTTTAGAGACTTTTACTAGGCTGATTTAGAACTTAGAATGTTCTGGAATCATGGGTACATGCACTACTGTGTATGGCTAAGTGGGATGAGGGTCAAATTTTACTCTAAAGAGGCGAAAGGAGCCAGGTGTGGCCTGGCTCAATTGTAGAGCCACTACCTAGAATTCACCAGTGCAGGTCTGAGGTGCAGCTCAATGATAGAATAATTAGCTAAGCACACAAGGCCCAGAATTACAC
>JAPYYD010007535.1:0-10191 GCA_028551405.1 Uromys caudimaculatus
AAAAAAAAAAAGAAAAAAAACAAAAAAACAAAAAACATGAGCCTTGCTGAATAAAGAGATCCCACAAAACAAATCGTCCTCTGAGAATGGTGGAGAGCCTTAAAGAACGCGAGCTGGGACCATTGCACCTGGCTGTTGAGACAGGTGCTGGTAATGGGAGAAACAGTTGTGCAGCAAGAATGCTCGGCCTGAGACATCGCTGCCCACCTGGCTGAGACGCAACAGAGCCACCAGATCTTCAGCCCAAGGGGCTCCAGGCAAATGGACCAGCATCTCTCACGGGCAGCTGTTCTCTGCCTGTGGGTTTTTTGATAGAGTAGCTCCAGCTTTGGGCAATCTCTCTTTATTCACGGTTCTACATAATGTTACTTGAACTTTAGAAATGTTCTGGAGCCTTTCTCTTTCTCTTCCCGCTGCGGGAGCCACGGGTTACCGTGCAGACATGGCCAAGTCCAAGAACCACACCACACACAACCAGTCCCGCAAATGGCACAGAAATGGCATCAAGAAACCCCGGTCACAAAGATACGAATCTCTTAAGGGGGTTGACCCCAGGTTCCTGAGGAACATGCGCTTTGCCAAGAAACACAACAAGAAAGGCCTGAAGAAGATGCAGGCCAACCATGCAAAGGCAGTGAGTGCGCGCGTAGAGGCCATCAAGGCCCTTGTGAAGCCTCAGGCCATCAAGCCCAAGATGCCAAAGGGCCCCAGCCGCAAACTCAGCCGCCTGGCTTTCATCGCTCACTCCAAGCTTGGGAAGCGGATTCGAAGCTATATGGCCAAGGGGCGTAGGCTCTGCCAACCAAAGCCCAAGGCTCAAGCCAAGGCAGAGGCCAAAGCTCCAGCTAAGGCCCAGGCTCCTGCTCCAGCTCAGGCTCCCAAAGGTGCCCGGGCCCCTGTGAAGGCCCCATAGAGAAGGCTCCTGCCAGTGTGAAGACAGACGGACTGCTGGGACACACCCACCTATATACACACTGTTTGCAGATGACCAGTGTCCTATTCTGTTTTTACAAATAAACTTGAGGCCAAAAAAAAAAAAAAAAAAAAAAAAGAAATGTTTTGTTGTATGCTGGATAAAAGGCATTCTTTTCATAGCCCACCATATTGACAGTACCACAGCATCAGGCGTATAGCACAACTGTTGAAAACCTTACCAAGAGCCTGCAGGTGCCCACACTACTCCGAATTGTCTGTTATACAACTTCTCTGGGGGACTTTGCAAAAATGCTGCCACTGTGATCTCACTCACACTCAGGAACACAGCATACAGAGGTGAGTCACTGGCTGAGCTGACAAGGAGTTGGGCTGAGTCTGTTTGGCACTTTCGCCTACATTTTAATAATGATGTTACCAAACAGATACAGGTCTGTGGTGGGAATAACTACAAAGGGTCAACCAACTGTGACTCTGAATAACTTAGAAAGCCATTTTCTTCTCTCCATGAGATCTTTATCGATGGTAAGGGACAGTGTTGGGAAGTCTCTCTTACTGAGTTTCTACCTTCATCATCACCATCACCACCATCACCATCACCACCATCCTCGTCCTCATGGCTCTTGAGGGAACCTCTGACACACTATGCTTGGTCTATGTTACATTTGGGGTAACTTTCAGACCCCAGAGGTATTTTCTGTGAATTCTAGCTAAGAGCTAAGTGACCATCCTTGAACAGGCCAAGTCCCATTCTTTCTCCTTAGGACAGCAGCAGGGATTGAAAGGGTGCTCTTGGGTGCAGCCATCTTAAAAGCAACCAAGTTCTCTCCAGTGTTTCCTTGCTGGTGGAGACAGGTGTGCATATCGAAGGGAAAGCAGCTCCTGAAGACTGGGTTTTCTGAGGAGTTGAGAAGGCAAAGGGGAAGGCATTAATCTACATCTCCCTTCTAGCTTCTGTCTGAGGAGGGAGGCTCCACGGAGCAGCACATGTTCACTTTTGATTCACAAGTACTTTTTATCTCACAATCTCCTTTTAAAATAGAAAGAAAGAAAGAAGGAAAGAAAGAAACAAAGAAAGAAAGGAAGGAAGGAAGGAAGGAAGGAAGGAAGGAAGGGGGGAGGGAAGGAAGGAAGGAAGAAAGAAAGACTACAGAGCTTTTGTTTCTTTAGCTTCCCCTCGTCTTTCTCTAACTCAAAAGAAGATGGGTCACAGCTCTGGTTCCTTCCTTGAGGGATGCTCGCCATTTACTTAGTAGCAGACCCCTCCACTTGGAAGAAGTGCTGAGTGCGCCCCATCTTCCCTTTGTGCTTGAAGGCTTGTGGGGGTGTCGCTCAGGGAGGGGTGTTTGGTGGGGTGAGGGCCAGCTCACCATTAGGTGACCCTTACATCCCAGCATCTCAGTGAAAAGCACCCTGGGATTCTTGTTAATTAGTCAGATTCTCCCACTGGGGAAAGAGAGCTGACTCTCCTATCAGCTGTCTCAAAGCAGAGCATCCTCCAGATTTGTCTTTATCAGGGTTTAGAGAGACAATAAGAAGGAGCCTCCCTCTCCTCTTCCCACATGTTAGAAGCAAATCAAACTGGCAAAATTTTGAGGAGTGGGGATGAGTGAAACCCTGCGAGGGGGCAAAGTTAAAGTCCCTGGTTAAAGATTAATATTCCAAGTTCGGGACAAAAGGATGCTCTTTTGTGGTTTTGTGCTTGCGCCTCTGAATGTAAACATTGTTCTGAGAGTGTTTTTTTTCTCGGTCGGATCTTTAAAGGGTAATAAATTAGCCCTCGGATGGCCATACAAGCTGCTACTAGATGTGAATGAGAATGTGTCTGAAGAGAAGGCTGACTTTCAATCACACTCTACTGAAAGAATGGCGGGCTTTTCTAAAGAAGCATGTTGTGCCTATTAACCAACTTACAAAAGGGGCCATTCCCTTGATTTATGTTCTGTTGCTATAGCGATCCTGCAGCCCAGACTGGCAGGTGAAGTCCCCTCCAACAACCTCAGAGGCTTCTGTAGTTATTTTCCAAACTGCAGCATGGGCTGGAGGACGGTGCACACAAGCTGTGTGTGCCGAGCAAACTAACATCTGGTTCTTGACTTTCCACTTATCTCTCTGAGGTTAGGATGAGCTGTTCAAGAGCAGGTCAAGCATTTTGACACACATACAAAACACAAATGCAGAGCACTGTCTTCAGCCATAGGTGCTGGGCTGGTCCAAGAGCAGGCTGGTGCTTAAGGCACTTTACAGAGTATGCACTGCTGTGTATCAGGGCTGAGCTAGGCTTTCGGGGTGCGAGCAGAGGCAGCTCTGCATACATCTGTGTGTCCTCAGGCCATATCATTGCGAGGGTAGATTAGGGTCTTTGCATGATCGTGCTGGAGGGATCCAAGAGGCAGTTTTACTCTTGTTTCAGGAGAACAACAGAGATTCAGAAGAGACACTTGCCTGAGGGTGATGTGGGTGATTCACAGCAGAGCAGTGAGATCCCAGGCACAGTCACAGGGCTGTGGAAATGAGCTGTAAGAAACCTGGGGTCAGAAGTGGGAAGGGGGTGGAGATGATGGTGATGGCATAATTTCACATATAATTTGAAAGGAAAGCA
Source organism: Uromys caudimaculatus (assembly GCA_028551405.1). Lineage (NCBI taxonomy): Eukaryota > Metazoa > Chordata > Mammalia > Rodentia > Muridae > Uromys > Uromys caudimaculatus. The sequence goes on from JAPYYD010007535.1 coordinate 3,536, forward strand.
TTACACTGGGTCACGGTGGGGGGTGTGGGCAGGGTAAAGGCATGAGACGAGGGAGCAGAGAACTGAGCAGACAGACAGCCGATCACACTTTCCAATGCTAAAGGGACTGTGCCCTAGAGAGAGGAAAGGTCACCAAGGGGATACATGACCCCACAGATATGACCATATCTGAACAGGAAGTGAGGGGATGTGACTTGTGTCTGCACTCCAGTGTGCTCCTGTACTATGGCTGTCCAACAATGCTTTATAGTCTGGGGACTTCCATGGTACCAGAAGTGCATCATCAATGTGTTAGGGAGGTTGCTGCTTCTAAGGCCCCCGGGACTATGATTAGCTTTAGGGTGTCTGTACATAGTCTCGCTCCTGTGGAGGCCTGTACTCATCTCAGTTTTTAATACAGCTACCATATTGGATTTGGGCCTATCCTTTTGATCCCTTTGGATCTCATCACTTCTTCCACACCCTCCCCCGCCCCCCATCTCAAAAGCAGTCACATTCTTAGGTAAAGAAACCCTAGAACTTACCCTTAAAGCAGGGTTTTTTTTTGAATAGCACCACATTTCATCAGTCTGAAGAATGAGGGAGCATTCTCTAGAAGGTTCTCCTGTATTCAAAACCAAGAGCAGGTGGGGGCTTTCTGTAGGCCACAGTGTACCTATAGAGCCACTCCTACCTTCCAGGGAGGCCAGGGGTTTTTTTTTTTTCCCAGCTAAGAATAGTGGTGACATCCTTTCAGCCTCCAGGGATTCCTGAGATTACCTTCCTCACAGAGCCTTCGGGTCTTTTTCGGAAGATCTGTTGATGAGTTGCTAAAACATGAATTCTTTGGTTTATTTCCAAAATATTATTTATGGCTCAGGCCATGCCTCTGCAGTGCTTCCAAGAAGCAAAAAGGAATGTCCCAGAGAGGAAAACAATTCCCCCGCTTCCTCCCACCCTTTATTATGCTATAAACATTTGTTAATAGAGCAATTATCTTCTGAGTTGTAAAGCTAAATAAGGAAGAAAGGGGTGAGGGGAAAGTGCAGTTCCTCAGGCTTAATGAAGTCCAGTGGAATGACTCCATAGATGTGAGGTGGGGGGCAGAGCCCTCTTTGGATGAGGCTTACTTAATAAAAGAGAGTATGCCTTGCTGCTGACCCAAATCTCCCTACAGCCAGGGGTTGTTAAACAACGTCAACAAGTACAAAATAAAACTATCAGCTGACACACTTAGCCTGGGCTGCAGAGTGAGTTCAAGGCCAGCCAGGGTGACTTAGACTGTTTTCAGAATAGCAAGTGAAAAGAGGGCCAGCGACATGGTTTGGGGGTGTGCATCCTTTACAGACATGTTATGTTACACTTGCAAGGAGCAGGCAAAGCAGGTGCATGGAACTATTCTCTTGGAGAGCCAGGCATTAATGTAGCCAGCTTCCCCAAGCCGTTGACAAGTGTCTGCTACTATGTTTAATTTGTTCTGTATACTCATTGCTTCTCACAGCATTTCCAAGTCAGAGGTCTTCACTGGGAAAATGTAGTCAGACACACGAAGAAACCTAGTGGAGTTGGTGAAATAGTTGAACATAAGCTCTGAAGCTAGCTTTATCCCAGACACAGCACACCCAAAAGGGCCCCTCTGCTGCTCCCTGGGGCTACGTGCACCGTGACTGTGGGGTGTACTGCGTCAGTGGTAGAAGAACAGTGGACTTCTGCCATTGGCTTTCGGATGATTATTCCAGGAGCTCCTCCCACACAGGTAAGCACCAAGGGTGGGAAGCATCAGAGGATTCTTGTCCTCTAGCTATTGGAAATGGCCACTGGATGGGAAAGTTGAGACACAGTGGGGAGGCCAAGGAATGGGAAAGGAAGGGTAAAGAGCATGTCTCCTCTTTCTAGATCAAGCCTGAGAGAAGTCTCAATCTTTAGGCTCATGAGAGATAAACGTTTCAGGGTATGGATTCTCTTTGAAGACAGCTTTGGTTCTTCAGCATTTCTACTGCAAGGAGCTCAGCTGAGGGTCAGGAAGCATCTCCAGTGGAGAAACCCCAGACAATCATGGACCAAATGGGTAATTCCACACAGACTGGCCTGACTCCCACCCTACACTCAATGGGGCTAATGTGGCAGGGTCTTGACTTTGATGGACAGCAAAAGCACGGGGACATTCTGTGACAAAGACTTGGGTCAAACAAAACTTACCACTCAAGTGCATGTGTCCCATAGCTTGCTCTGTAGTACGTGTGGCTTGAATTTCTGTGACAATTTTGTGTTAGATTTGATATGTGCTTTTAATATTGAACTTGCTCCTTTTACCTATATGGACACATGAGACACTTGACTTCTGTTAAGTGTGGATTTTATTTTATTAAAAAATCTACCAGGTTTATGGAAAATGTGAGAACTTGCTTCTCCCCACCCCCACTTTTTAATACATGTTACATTAATGTTTCTGTGATCCCGAGGGTCCTTTCTAAGCATTTAAGATCTGCTTTTGTCAAGCTGCGGTTACTATGGCTAACAAATGGAAAAAGAAACAGAAGAGACCACTCCAGGAAGATGCAATCATTTCTTAGGTTCGTTCCTTCCAAGATCTATCTTTTTAAAGATTGAGTAGTGGAAACTATGCAATATGCAAGGCAGCGTATTTAAGTAGGACACTTTCTAATTTACAAAGGCTTTTCATGCATTTCATCATTTGACAAAGAAGATCCTTTGAATTCTTTGAAATGCATACAAAGGGAGTTGGAATTTGCCAGCGACTCTGGGAGCTGGGAAAGGCTGCATAACCAGAAGAAAGGGACATGGGGACTGTCCTTTCCATGAGGGCCCGCTTCTAAGGATGGGGGCAGTTATGCGATAGGCTATTCGTGCTGCCCCTTAACAACCTCAGCTCTGCTGGAATAACCCACTCAAGGCCACAGCCACAAACTTGGCTATCTTACTGAACAGTAATCCATAACTTAAAACTTCTGTTTCCCGCTGTTGGTGTGCGGGCTGGGAAGACTAGCACAGTTGCTCGGAACTGTGGACCTGAGAGCTTCCCTCAGAGGGCCAGCAGTGGGCGCAGAGTGGTAGAGCGGGCCGAGCTGGGCCACGGGCCAAAGCCGGGCTGGAGGACAGCAGGATGGGCTACACCTTGAGCACCTAGGACAAGGCGGCAGCCAAGCACTCTAAGATGATCAACAAGAACCTGAGGGAGGACTGCAAGAAGGTGACGTGGGAGGTGAAGTTGCTTCTGTTAGGTGCTGGGGAATCAGGGAAGAGCACCACTGTCAAGCAGATGAAGATCGTCCTTGAAGATGGCTACTCAGAGGAGGAATGTCAGCAGTTGTCTACAGCAACACCATCCAGTCTATCACGGCCATTGTCAAGGCCATGGGCAACCTGCAGATTGACTTTGCTGATCCCCAGCGTGTGGATGATGCCAGGCGCTGTTTGCACTGTCCTGTGCTGCTGAGGAGCAAGGAATGCTTTCTGAAGACTTGTCCGGAGTCATCCGGAGGTTCTGGGCTGACCATGGTGTGCAAGCTTGCTTTGGCTGCAGGAATACCAGCTCAGTAACTCAGCTGCTTACTACCTGAATGACCTGGAGCACACTGCACAGAGTGACTACATCCCTAAGCAGCAGGATGTTCTGCGGACCCGTGTGAAGACCACAGGCATCGTCTAAACACACTTCACCTTCAAGGACTTACACTTCAAGATGTTTGATGTGGATGGCCAACGATCTGAGCAGAAGTAGATTCACTGCATGCGGGAGGGGGGTAGGGTAGGGGGTGTCGTGGCTATCGTTTTCTGTGTCACCTTGAGCGCCTATGACTTGGTGCTGGCTGAGGATGAGGAGATAAATCGCATGCATGAGAGCAAGAAGCTGCTTGACAGCATCTGCAATAAAAAGTGGTTCATAGACAGCTCCATCATCCTCTTCCTCAACAAGGAGAACCTGTTTGAACAGAAGATCACACAGAGCCCCCTGACCATCTGTTTCCCTGAGTACACAGGGGCCAGCAAGTACAAGGCAACCAGCTACATCCGAAGCAAGTTTGAAGACCTGAATAAATGCAAAGACACCAAGGAGATCTATCTACATGCACCCCACGTGCGCCACCGACACCAAGAACATGCAGTTTGGGTTTGATGCCATCAGTGATGTCATCATCAAGGACCTGAAGGATGGTGGTCTCTTCTGAGGGGCAGTGGGCCTGGCAGGATGGGCACCACCGACTCTGCTCCCGACTATCCCTGAGGAAGACGGGGGCAAGAAGACCATGCTCCCTTCCTGTTCCCTCAGCTGCTTCTCCCATCTTTTCTCTCTGCTCTCAGTACATCTGCCCCCACCCTCAGCTCTAGACTTGGGGGAGGGGTTGTTACAGGGTTCCCTTTTGAAACCCACCTCTGTCTGAGGTGCCAAGAGTGGCCATGGTACCCTTTCCTGGGCATCCATTTGAGTTTTCTAACTGTTTATCTTGTTCTGGGGTGAGCAGGAATCGCATGCAGTTTCCCAAGGCCTATGTCTGGAGGGGCACCAACTCCTCCAGCCTAGATCCCTGGCTTTGTCCAACACCAGCCCTGACCCAAGTCCAAATGTTTACAGGGGAGCCTCCTGCCTATCCCACTCTCTGCCACTCAGGTGCCCCAAAGGAAAAAGCACAAGAAATGGGAGAGATACTGCCATTCCTGGAGACAAAGCCCACCTTTTTATTCTTGTAGCTTGAAAGAAAGAATGAAAGAAAGAAAGAAAGAAAGAAAGAAAGAAAGAAAGAAAGAAAGAAAGAAAGAAAGAAAGAAAGAAAGGGAAAGGAAAGGGGAAAAAAAGGAAAACTGCAAATCTAGAAAACTTTTTAGAGAAAGCTATTTGAAATTGTCAGGTTCTGACCAGCATGCCCCTCCCCTCTCTTCCCCCCCCTCCCCCCCAGCCACTTTCCAGTGATTCCATGCCTGGAGTGTTTACACTCAGCCCTCTTTGGGCAGGCCCCTGCCCTGCTCTCCACGGAACTGGATTCCAAGGACTGTTCCTGACAACTGCCAGAGTCACTGAGGGCCCTGCCCTGAAGCCCTGGGCCAGGCTCCATTAACCTGAATGTAGTTCCTTAGCACTAACCTTGCTGCCTCCTCACACCCTCGCCCCAGGCCAGGGTCCTCCAGCATTGAACACTTCCTTGCTTTTATCACATGTTTTATGGAATTGTTCACATGATTTTAAATAATAAAATGTAGAAAGAAAACACACGCACACATAAAACAACAACAACAACAACAAATCCAACAACAACAAAACCCCTTCTGTTTCTTCATATGTGTGTCAGGAAGACAGTAGGCTTAACTCAGAGAGATCAAATGGATTCTATTAGACTAAACATATAGCCACAGGCTCCAGTGAGCACCTCTGAGGTGTCAGACAGCGCATGTTAATGCTGGCAATTGTGTGGCCTCCTGTCAGGCTGACATGGCAAAAAAAAAAAAAAAAAAAAAAAAAAAAATCAATGAATTTCCACTTGGGGTCAGACCCAAAATATTGAAGGAAATCAGTTTCTATTCTTTGACCTTCATAGCTTGGACATGATGGCCATGCTGAGCTGCTGCCGTCAGAGCTCTGACTGGTTTCCTCGATTCCAGATATTCTGGAGAGCCGAGGCCACCGCTTCTGTAACTCACAGAAGCAAACCTTCCTGGAGGCTGTTTCCATAGTGCTGCTCTACTGTCAGCCCTCAGAGGTGATGCAGAGTGAAGCCAGCAGGAAGCATGGCTAGGTGGCTTACATGGGAAGCCTAAAGTGACACCAGCGACAATGTGAGTGGCAGGTGGGTAATTTGAAAATGGAGTGACACTATCCTTCTGGTCATTCTAACCCTCTGGGATAGATGAACTTCCCCAACCCCTACCTCAGTCTCATAGCCTTAGAGAAGTTGAAAATGTAAGCACTGCGTCTACACCTTGTCCTCCCTGGTTGGGGAGGTGGGAACCAAGCTGAAGTGCTCCTGGAATCTGCAAGGCTGAGGAAGAAATCCCCACAGGCATGTGTAGCTACACGGTAAAGCTGGCTCTGTGAGGACACCAGCAAGCAGTTCTCAACATGGAGGTGTCATCCAACCCATGTCCAGAAGCATGCTGTTTCCTCTCACCCACATTTTCTCAGCTCCAAATTCAGAGTGTGAATGCTTGCCAAGAGCCATTTATGCTCCAAGAGTTGGCGTAGGTCTTTGGGATTCATGAGGGAACAAAGCCAGATCCAAAAGCAGAGCTCTCATGTTACAGTGTGAGGGAATAAACAAGACCCATATTGAGTAAATATTTTGTATTTTAAAACTAAAGTACTACCAGAAAGGGAAAAGCAAAAATATAGCGAATAGTAAAAGTGCTAGAAGTGACTCAGAATGCAACTGAGCAGGGGTGCAGCATTGAGGGTGCTGCTGAGCAGGGGTGCAAGGCTGCGGGTGCTGCTGAGCAGGGGTGTAGGGCTGAGGGTGCAGCTGAGAAGGGGTGCAGGGCTGAGGGTGAAGCTGAGCAGGGGTGCAGGGCTGAGGGTGCTGCTGAGCAGGGGTGTAGGGCTGAGGGTGCTGCTGAGAAGGGGTGCAGGGCTGAGGGTGCTGCTGAGCAGGGGTGCAGGGCTGAGGGTGCAGCTGAGCAGGGGTGCAGGGCTGAGGGTGCTGCTGAGAAGGGGTGCAGGCCTGAGGGTG
>JAPYYD010007536.1:0-10190 GCA_028551405.1 Uromys caudimaculatus
GTCCCATTTGTCTGAAGAAAGAAATCGAAGAAGACCTCAGAAGGTGGAAAGATCTGCCATGCTCATGGATTGGAAGGATTAATATAGTAAAAATGGCCATCCTGCCAAAAGCAATCTACACATTCAATGCAGTCCCCATCAAAATTCCAACTCAATTCTTCATAGACTTAGAAAGAACAATTCTCAAATTCATTTGGAACAACAAAAAACCCAGGATAGCAAAAGCTATCCTTAACAACAAAAGAACCTCTGGGGGAATCAGCATCCCTGACCTCAAGCTGTACTACAGAGCAGTAGTGATAAAAACTGCATGGTATTGGTACAGTGACAGGCAGGTACATCAATGGAATAGAACTGAGGACCCAGAAATGAACCCACACACATATGGTCACTTGATTTTCGACAAAGGAGCTAAAACCACTCAGTGGAAAAAAGAGAGCATTTTCAACAATGGTGTTGGTTCAACTGGTGGTCTACATGTAGAAGAATGCAAATTGATCCATTCCTATCTCCTTGTACAAAGCTCAAGTCCAAGTGGATCAAGGACCTCCACATAAAACCAGATACACTGAATCTAATAGAAGAGAAAGTAGGGAAAACTCTCGATCACCTGGGCATGGGGGAAAAGTTCCTGAACAGAACACCAGTGGCTTATGCTCTAAGATCAAGAATAGACAAATGGGACCTTATTTTTTAGTTCTGACAATGCAACCTCAAGATAAAATTTACGAGTGCAACCACTGAATCAAATTGCCCTGTTAGAGATAGGAATTATGCTTCTGCTTAGAATGTATGAATATCCCTTACTTCTGTAGTCCTGATCCATGACAAGTGTTACCATCACATGTACCTTGGTGTGTGGACCCATCTTTTTTTTTTAAATCTATCATTTTGTGCTCTCAATGGAACCATTTAATCAATACATTCATGAGTTTTAGTTTCACGACATTTTATTGAATTGTTTTCTTTGACAGCTCTTGAATGCTTTTTTGTTTGTTTGTTTTTACCCTTGTTTGTCAAGAATCAACATCCCTGCACTTACCCCTAGCCCTTGCTCTCAACGAAATCCTTGTTTTCAGGATTTTTAGGCCTCTTTGTTGAATCTTGAATGTTAGGTCTGCTTTTCTGTTTGCTGTCTGGCCATTCCTGGTTATCCTAATTTCTGGAGCAGGGAACTAGAAAGTTGTATATATAGATCTGAGGAGGAAGGTGTTATGCTCAAGTGGTAGGCACCTCAAAGACCACCAAGGAGCCAATTCCGACGCAAACACATAAGAGTCTTTATTACAATCTTGAGAGCAAGGGCTCTCACCATCACTGTTGCAGTGAGTCAGAAGTAAGAGCCCCAAGTTTAGGGGTTCAGGGTATTTATTATAGTTACAGCAAGCTCAGGGAATTTCCATACGGTTCAGCAAGTTAAAATTTTAAAAACTGCATTTCTGGCTTAATCTGCAGGAACAAACATGGGGCAACCCCCCTGACAAACAGGGTGGCTAGGTTATATGTATTTTCTGCAGGATGTCTTAGGTAATCTATATGTACCTTGACCCTGCTGTTGTAGCCTGGCTGACTGTTGCTAAGGGGGGTTGCCAAATGGACTTTGTGCACTCTCAAAACCTAAGTTGGTTGGGCTTTACAAAGGGAAGAGTTACCTGTTGGATTCGACCTTCGCAATGGAGTGATCTGGCCACGTCGCTTTACTGGGGAAGCGGTGTTGTGTGTTTAGATGTATTCTATTGGGCTGGTCAGGTCTCTCAAAGTTTCTGAACTTTCTTAAGGACAGGGCCCAGGGAGTCACTCCATGGTTAGACATTTCAGAATCCACATGTGTGCTTCCTTGGACGCTGTGTCTGATGCTGTATGCCTCACTCTCATTCATGCCTTCTACCCTCTCCTCGTTGTCTTGTTGTCTTTTTCTCTAAAGGGCAAATATCCATGACTTATCAGGGTTGGGGAAGGATGAAGGCCTTGCTGCTGAATGGGAAGACATCCTTTTGCTACTTAAGTAATGGTCAATTGTTATGCTTATTTTTTCTTCCAACTCAGCCATACATCCACAGAAACCATGTGATCACTACCTGAGCCTGTTGAGAATTCTGTATTGAAACTGGGATGGGTCTAAGCCTTGCTGCTGCTGACTTAATATTCTATTTGCAGGAATAGTGGAGGGCTGTGCTACTGAGACATTTTTATCCTATCTGTTTTCTGGCATCAAAATCTTGCTTTGGGCAGAGAAGATGGTTCAGTCAGTAAAGTGCTTACAGGAGGGCACAGGTTTGATCCCCATCACCCACAAAACCAACAGACATAATGATGTGACCAAATCCCAGCACTAGGAAGACAGAGATAAGAGGATCCCTGGAGCTTGCTTGCCAGCCTGCCTAGCCCAATTAATGAATTTCACAGTCAATGAAAGACTATCTCAAAACAAAAACAGACAAACAAACATGGAAAGCTAATGAGAAAGACACTCAGCATCAACCTCTGACTTCTACATGTAGCACACACACAAATGCACACACGTGCATACACACATGAACATGTACATACACAAACAAATCTTGATTCTATTTTTAATTGCTTTATTTAACTTAATTATTAAAATATAATTTCCAACAATGAAGTTTCTTTTCTCTTTTAAATTCTCTTTACATTTGTGTGTGTGTGTGTGTGTGTGTGTGTGTGTGTGTGTGTGTGTGTTGCAGTAATTTCACTAAGCTACTTTATGCTCCCAGTGGGTTGCACTCCCAGTCACCTGCCAGAGCCCTCTGGATTCATGAATGAAAGACAGACAGACAGACAGACAGACACACACACACACACACACAGAGGCCAGTTAATTTTAAATGCCTTGACTAGCTCAAAGGTTGGGAAGTTCTAATCCTTCCCTGTAAGGGGAAGTTCTGATATTACTGACCTGTTCCCCAATTGGTTCTTGATTTGTTAGTAAAGAAGGTTGGGGGACCAATTGCTGGGCAGAAAGTATGGGCAGGACTTCCGGGTACCAGGAGAAAAGAAGATGGAGGGAAGGAGAGGGGGCTTTTTTCTGCCATGCCTTGGAGGATTCAGAAAAATGCAGCAATCATGTAAGGCCTTGTGTGTGTGTGTGTGTGTGTGTGTGTGTGTGTGTGTGTGTGTGTGTGTGTGTGTGTGTAGCTAAGGCCTGTAGACTCTGCTACAGGCAGGTGGCCAAGGATGTTTGGTAGGGGCAAGGTGGGGCTAGCCACTAAGTTTAGGGCAGCTGGAGAGACAGTGATAATAAATTGGTAAGGGCATGCTTTTCCAGGCAGGAGATATCTGTGCCCAGCAATTGTGCCTAGAAGGCAAATTGTAAAGTGATACTGTGTGTATGTCTTTTATCTGCAGATTCAAGGGTCTCAGGAGTAGACTGGGTAGACCAAAAGGGAAGCTGAGAGGGATCAGAGCATGCTCTGATCCTGGGCAAAGGCAGCAGCAATTTTATAACTACACACAACACTTTCCCTGCTAACAAACACTTCCCTCCTGTAATCTTGGCTTAACACCCTCTAATGCTAAATTTTATCTTTGTTGCCCTGTCTCCTTCTGGGTGGCTCCTTAGTCTTTGCTGCCCAAGACCGCTTCTGGGAAGCCCTTCTAGGGGCCATATTCCTTCTCACCTACATTTTGGATGATTTTTCTTCTGCAGCTCTAATCTGATCTATCTCTGAATCATGGCGATTCTCCCTATCCTTCCTCTCTCCCAGTTCCTAGCCTGCACAAATCTAAAGGTCCTGCCTCAGTCTATCTGCCCAACCATTGGCTGTTGGCTTGTTACTGATCAATAAAAAAACCAATTGGGGACAAGGACCTTCAGCGTTTGGACACACAGATTCCCGATATTTGGGGCCAGATTAATTCAAAGCATTAGAACCAATCCCCAACATCTCACCTTTTCTGTCCAAATAAAAAAAAGGCTCTTTTCTCAGACATAAATTGAGCATAAACATAACAATTATGTAAATTACAAAGAATGATATACAATTAACATCTAGTCCATCATACTTGTCAATTAGATATAGTACTTTACCAACTATCCTAACTAAAGTGCTTATAATTCTATACCTGAATTATGTTCTGATTTTATCCTGTATCACCATCAGAAAACCATCTTTTTAAAAAAAAATTTTGAAGATTTATTTAATTATTTTATTAATGTGAGTACACTGTCACTCTCTTCAGATACACCAGAAGAGGACATTGAATCCCATTAAAGATGGTTGTGAGCCACCATGTGGTTGCTGGGAATTGAACTCAGGACCTCTTGAAGAGCAGTTAGTGCTCTTAACTGCTGAGTCATCTCGCCAGCCCTGAAAAACTCTTTTTAACTCTCTATCATCTCTCTCAATGCTAAACAACTTGAGTTTGATTATGAGACCGTAACTAGTCTTCAACCCTATCAGAAATTCTAGAATGAATTAAATATTACCCGAATATTTAGAAAGCACAAAAACATAGCTTCCAAAACTTAAACAAATTGTAGAAACAGCTGACTACCTGGACAGCCCTCTATTCCCCAAAACACTGAAGCATCTGTCTTAAGCCTTCTGGCCCAGAGCCATCTGGCAGAGCTGGAAATGAAGCAGGAATATGAAGGACTAGCTTGCCCTGTGTTGGCAGAGCTTAGCAGTTGACTATCCCAAATCTTTTTGTCCCCTTTAGACAGTATTTTGTCTACAGATGAATAGGGCAATTTTTGCCCAGTGGCTACCTTGCCATTAATAGAGCAACTCATATGGAGATTTTGTTGCTCACTTTCTTCTTTGGAGGAGAATGGGGAAGCTGTCAGGAGCAGACATGTCTTGTTGTCAAATGATCTTTAATAATTAAATAACATTAAATGTCACATTCTGTGAATTTCTGATGTTTTTGAAGACTATCTATGTAAAGTATATCTGAAATATTAAATCTTAACTACTCTTAGTCATTTCTATTTGAGTAAATTGAAAACACTTTATTATAATTAAGTCAAAATCTAACATAACCATGAGTTTAGTATCTGGCCCTTAACTTATGTTACTTAATCATCCTAAACAGTTTGTAATAGCAGCTATTAGGACTGGGTCAAAGCCTTGTATTCTTAAATGAGTTGCATAGGCACAATGCCTATCTGAGAGTAACAATATTAATTTCAAATTTTGTATCAATATACAGATTTATACCAATGGAAACCTTAATTCTATATCAATATATAAATTCTATACCAATGTAAGAAATTATAACTTCAATTTTGCATCAATTACAAAGATTTTTATCAATGTAAGATTATGACTACTCAATGCTTTGTTCAATAATAAAATTAGTAATCCATCCCATCTATTTCCTCCCTGTTCAAAATTATTCCCAAATGATCCCTTAAAATGACAACCTATCTATAATTTGTAAAATAACCATATCCAGACACCCAAACCCAAAGGATCAGGATGACGACTTCCCATGGCTTTTTCCTGCTCAATAGAGGCAATGAGAAATTCTTTAAGGGGGTAGGGGGGAAGGAAAATTAGAAAAATTGGTTAGACTTAAGAAAGTTAGCTTTTGCACCTGTTATCCAGTCTCTGTATGCTTAGAAGGCTCAGGGCTTGACTGAAGTTCTGACTGGATCCATCTGAAAGGTTGGATGAGGCAAGATCATCTGGGATCAGCAGCAGTCCTGAAGCTGTTCTGGAAGCAAGTCTCTGTACAGCATCAGGAACAGGGGCTGGAACAGCAGGTCAGTTCAGCATCTCTGAGGATGAATCTTGCCAAAGCTGTACATTCTATAATATTTGAATCTCAAAACCAAAATTTTAGTACCATTAAGAAATTTGTATGGATTGTGCAAGGTACACAAATCAGTTAAGTATGAATTTTGTTCCTTCTTTGAATAGATAAAAGACAACTATCCTTTTATGAGTTAATTTGATCAATAACCAATTGTAATCTTCATTCATGCCATATGAAGGAGGGCACAAAGCATCTTAAGGATTCCATAACCAACAAGATTTGTTGCCTAATTTTAGCTGAATTTTTGGCTAGAGACATTTTTATGTTTAAGTCAGTTACTGGGATGTTCCCATGTTGAGGAGTCAGCAGATCAAGTTACCCGTCTTGTTTGATTTTCTCAAATTTTTCTTTTCAGTAGCCAAGATCCTCAGGGGGTCTTCCCCTGTCATATGTGATCCATATCACTCTGGAAGGGATCCAAAGCCTTTTCTCCTTTCCTGTCAACACAAATATAGAGCCTTTCTTCTAAAATAGCATGTCCTTGGTCATGGAAAGCTAATGAGAAAGACACTTAGCATCAACCTATGACTTCTACATGGAGCGCACACACTTGCACACACATGTGTAACACACGTGAATATGTACATACACAAACAAATCTCGATTATATTTTTTAATTGCTTTATTTAACTTAATTATTAAAATATAATTTTCATCAATGAAGTTTCTATTCTCTTTTAAATTCTTTTTACATTTATATTTGTGTGTGTGTGTGTGTGTGTGTGTGTGTGTGTGTCTGTGTGTGTGTCTGTGTATGTGTGTGTGTGTAGAGGTCAGAGGACAATTTGTGTGAGTTGGTTCTCTCCTTCCATCCTGAATTTTGGGGACTGAATCCGGACACTAGGCTTTGCAGCAAATGACCTTCTCATGGTCTTCATTTTTTAATTCCTTAAATATTTTGGAAGTACAGAAATTAAAATATTCTTTAAAGTTAACTTTTATTGGATGTTTTTGCCAGTGCTGGAAATTGAACCTAGGGCCTTGTACACGTTTAGGCAACTGCTCCACATCCCACCATATCACCTTATTCTCTCTCCTGTGGTGCCCCTGATACCTCTTAGAATCTCACAGTTCTGTCTGTTTGCTGAAGCCCTTAAAGAAGGCCTATGCTTTCCCTCCATGGTTTCATGTACTTTGTGGCTTTCCCATTCTCTTCTTTCATATCAACAGGGTATTTGTTCATTATACATTGCTCTTTCTTAGCTCACAGAGGCCACTAAGAGCTTCTGGGAGGAGTTGCTTATTTATTATTGATTTAGCATTGACAGCAACCTACTGTGATGAATATTATTAATCCTTTTCATAAATTAAGAGATTGAGGCTCTGGGACAGGAGCCTTCTGGTTTCCATCTGTGGTGGGAGAACTCTGCCTGGGCCACCAGGGCTCCATAGCCAAATAGTGCCAGGAGAAAGCTACACTCTCAGGAGTGCAGAAAAGCTGTGAGTGCGGTTAAGATGAGCACCACTGTTCAATGGGACCCGTCCGGAATCCTCGGGACACAGGGACTGAGGAAAAGCCTGGGACAGGAGCCTTTTGGTTTCCATCTATGGCTGGGGACCTCAGCCTGTGCCATAGGGCTCCATAGCCAAATAGTGCCAGGAGAAAGCTAGACTCCCAGAAATGTGGACAAGCCTGTCTGCTCAGAGGGACCCACCTGGAATCCCAGTACACAGTGACTGAGGAGTGGTCTTCTGGTTTCTTTCGGTGGCCAGGGAGCTGATCTTGGGACACAGGGTTCCATACTCAAATAGTGCCAGGAGAGAGCTGGTATCCCAGGAGTGCCAACACTCCTTCAAGCACAGGCAAGACCAACACTTATGTTCAAATTCACTGGATCAAGAGGGACCCTTGCAGAGCCATCAAGACACAGGAACCAAGGGACAGCTGGGGACAAGATCCTTCTGGTTTCTGTCTGCACCCTAGAGCTGACCCTTTGCCACAGCTCTCCAAACCCAAATTCCTCTCAGAGAGAGCTGGTCTTCAAGGAGTACTGACACAGGGACTTGCACGAGGGACAAACCACAGCCAGAGAGAGTAAGACCAGCTGACACCAGAGTTAACCAGATGGTGAAAGGCAAGGACAAGAACATAAGGAACAGAAACCAAAGCTACTTGGCATCATCAGAACCCAGTTCTCCCACCACAGCAAGCCCTGGATACCCCAACACACCAGAAAAGCAAGACTCAGATCTAAAATCATTTCTCATGATGATGATAGAAGACTTTAAGAAGGAAATAAATAAGTCCCTTAAAGAAAGAGAACACAGGTAAACAACTAGAAGCCCTTAAAGAGGAAACACAAAAATCCATTAAAGAATTACAGGAAAACACAATCAAACAGGCGGATTACAGGAAAACACAAACAGACGAAGGAAATGAACAAAACCATCCAGGAACTAAAAATAGAAATAGAAAGAATAAAAAAATCACAAAGGCTTTTTTAGTATATAATGAAATGACCATGTGACTTTTTTTCTTTGAGTTTGTTTATGTAGTGGATTACATTGATGGATTGCCGGGTATTGAACCATCCCTGCATTCCTGGGATAAAGCCTACTTGAGCATGGTGAATGATCGTTTTGATGTGTACTTGGATTCGGTTTGTGAGAATTTAATTGAGTATTTTTGCATCGATATTCATAAGGGAAATTGGTCTGAAGTTTTCTTTCTTTGTTGGGTCTTTGTGAGGTTTTGGTATCAGTGTAACTGTGGCCCTATAGAAGGAATTGGGTAGTGTTCCTTCGGTTTCTATTTTATGGAATAGATTGAAGAGTATTGGTATTAGGTCTTCTTTGAAGGTCTGATAGAATTCTGCAGTGAACCCATCTGGACCTGGGCTTTTTTTGGTTGAGAGATTTTTAATGACTGCTTCTATTTCTTCAGCCATTATGGGACAATTTAGATGGTTTATCTGATCCTGACTTAACTTTGGTATTTGATACCTGTCTAGAAAATTGTCCATTTCATCCAGATTTTGCAGTTTTGTTGAGTATAGGCTTTTGTAGTAGGATCTGATGATTTTTTGAATTTCCTCAGAATCTGTTGTTATGTCTCCCTTTTCATTTCTAATTTTGTTAATTTGGATCCTGTCTCTGTGCCCTCTGGCTAGTCTGGCTAAGGGTTTATCTATCTTGTTGATTTTCTCAAAGAACCAACTCCTGGTTTTGTTGATTCTTCATATAGTTCTTTTTGTTTCTACTTGGTTTATTTTAGCCCTGAGTTTGATTATTTCCTGCCTTCTACTCCTCTTGGGTGCATTAGCTTCTTTTTGTTCTAGAGCTTTTAGGTGTGCTGTCAAGCTGCTAGTGTATGCTCTCTCCAGTTTCTTTTTGGAGGCACTCAAAGCTATGAGTTTTCCTCTTCACACTTTCATTTGCTTTCATTTCATTATGTCCCATAAGTTTGAGTATGTTGTGCTTTCATTTTAATTATATTCTAGGAAGTCTTTAATTTCTTTCTTTATTTCTCCTTGACCAAATTGTCATTGAGTAGAACATTGTTCAGCTTCCATGTGTATGTGGGCTTTCTGTTGTAATTGTTGCCATTGAAGACCAGCCTTAATCCATAGTGATCTGATAGGAGGCATGGGATTATTTCAATCTTCTTGTATCTGTGGAGGTTTGTTTAGTGACCGATTATATGGTCAGTTTTGGAGAAGGAACCATGAGGTGCTGAGAAGAAGGTATATTCTTTTGATTTAGGATGAAATATTCTATAGATATCTGTTAAACCCATTTGGTTCATAACATCTGTTAGTTTCACTGTGTCTCTGTTTAGTTTGTGATTCCAAGATCTGTCCATTGATGATAATGGGGTGTTGAAGTCTCCTAGTATTATTATGTGATGTGCAATGTGTGCTTTGAGCTTTAGTAAAGTTTCTTTTATGACTGGGGTGCCCCTGCATTTGGAGCATAGATGTTCAGAACTGAGAGTTCTTCTTGGTAGATTTTTCCTTTGATGAGTATGAAGTGTCCTTCTTTATCTTTTTTGATGACTTTGGGTGAAAGTCGATTTTATCCAATATTAGAATGACTACTCCAGCCTGTTTCTTGGGACCATTTGCCTGGAAAATTGTTTTCCAGCCCTTTACTCTGAGGTCATTTCATTAGATGCTGAAAAAGCATTTGACAAAATTCAACATCCCTTTATGATAAAAGTCTTGGAAAGATCAGGAATTCAAGGCCCATACCTAAACATAGTAAAAGCAATATACAGCAAACCAGTAGCCAACATCAAACTAAATGGAGAGAAACTCGAAGCAATCCCACTAAAATCAGGGACGAGACAAGGCTGCCCTCTCTCTCCCACTCTATTCAATATAGTAATTGAAGTTCTAGCTAGAGCAATTAGACAACAAAAGGAGGTCAAAGGGATACAAATTGGAAAGGAAGAAATCAAAATATCACTA
>JAPYYD010007537.1:0-10190 GCA_028551405.1 Uromys caudimaculatus
AGAAACCTGTCTCAGTACATTACCACCAACTGAGACTTTATGACTCTGATGAAGACCCACCTTCTGAGTCGGAACGCCTCCGGTTCTCTCCACTGGCCGAGGAGCTGAGGACCCCCTGGTATCTGCGTTATTGGGTTTTTGGGAGGAGGCCCAACATCACTCCTGATACCTCCCTTTAATGGCATTATGATGTAGATTAACCCATGAAGGAATTAATGTAATCCCATAGTCTAGAGAGATACCCTCCACAAGCTATAGAGCTTCCCCATGATGGAGTCTATAATTTAGACAATCTAGGGTTAATTAGGACTTTTTGTAGGAATGCTGCTGCCCCTATTTTTTGGCCCCTGGCCTTTTAACAGTTTATGACAAAGAAAAAAAAGAAAAAAGAAAAAAGGTCTCAGTCCGTCACCAGCTCACCTGGCTTTCAATTTCTTGACCTGGAGACTCAGATTAATATTCCAACAGCTGTCTCCCCCCATAAGACAATGGATTCATTCCCAGGCCTTGGTGTGAGTACCTTAAAGGGCTCACAGTCAGTCATATAAAAGATTGTTGAGAGGTATTCCTCAAGGACGGGCAACTTCCCAATTGCATTGACCGACCTAAGGCAGGGGGTCCTGAGAATGACAGGACTACTCAAAGACGGGTAAGACGATGACAAGATGGGATGACCTAAGACAGAGGGTACCTGAAAGAATGATAACATTGCCTTTCACTGATGCCTGCGCCATTGTTCAAACCAGTAAAGGGGCTTCAACAGTGTTTGTGAGCCGATTGGCCTTATTTCTATACAGATAAGGGGGAGATGTTAGAAGCCACCACCCCCCAGATGCTGAGATCTCTATAGGTCATGAGAAAATGAAGCCAAGAAGAACTGGAAAATAGACCACACAGTTTAGACTATACAATTCAAGGAACTGGAAAATATTATGACTGTTTCGAGAGCTGAATATGAAACCACAAAGACCACAAGGACAGCCTGTTTTCGTAAAAGAACATCTGGGTCACTGTGACTGTTGGCTGAGCCCACCCCCTCCCCATCACCTCACACCCCCTGCTTCTCCCTGCCTCCGAGTTTCCCCCTTTTTGAATAATGTATAAAAGTAGAGGAGTTTTGAAAATAAAGTGAGACCTCGACAAAGAGCTTGCTTGGTCTCATTCTTCTCTCTCACCCTTCTCTCCCACAGGTATTGGGGTCTCCTCAGGTATCCCTCCAATAACTGGTCCCGTGGGTCGGGACAACAAATGAAGGACGGTGTCCCACAAATATAGTCTTAACTCAGGTAATACTATGGTGTACATGTGTTGAGAAGCCACTGAAGTCCTTCAAAACAACTCTCTACAAAGAGAGAAACATAATACCCCCCCCTTCATGTGCATATTGAATTCAGTATATGAGGAATAGCCATGGCAAAACACTGTGTGTGAATAGTCCATACAAAGGATTCTAGACCCCTACCGTCTCTCTGATCAGTAACTCTACAGCATGTTAACTGTCATCAAACATTTTATACAGAGGCTTATCTAATAAGGAAGTGAGGCCTCTTGCCAAATTCTTAGTATTCCTTCAAAGTCATAGGCCAATGACTTGAGTATTTAAACCAAACCAGTAGTTTCTGAACTTTATACACACAAAACATGAGCAGTGTGGAACCAAGCTCTAACTGAGATTAGAGCTTGGATTTTGTGATGAGATTTTGAAAAGTATATGAGATCCAAATCATATTAAAAATTTAAGAAGATATTTCCATTAAGAAATCCTACTAATTTATATAGAACTCTAAAGGAACAATTGAATATTTTATTATAAAATAAAGTTATAAATATAAAAATTTATTTTAATTTTTTATATTTAGTTCATTGACAATTTCATATATATATATAATGCATTCTGAAAGTTTTATCTCCTCAACTTCTCTCACATATCTCCAACTATATAGATAATACCTCATCCTTGTCTGTCCCTTTCCCAACTCATAAACTTGAGTTTTGAGGTATGATATATTTAATTTATCCCAATCCATAGGTGTAACACTTCTATTACAACTGTCTTGGGAACCTGAGTTAGTCACTAGTAGGGGAAACACTGATTGCCCTTTCAAGCATTCTCAATATGAAATAGTTCAGAGGTGAGGGTCATGGCTCCCTGAGATCTTACTCCAGTCATTCCTGAATGCTGGCGGGTCATTCTTGTACAGACTCATTGTGGTATTTGTAGTTGTTGAGAGTTAATTATTACACTGGCTATGTAGAGCCCAGAAGATAGTTCATAGTCATTATCATAAATTCTAGCTCTAAGAATCTTTGTGGTCCTTCATCCATGTGTTATTAACACTGGAGGGGATGCTGTAAATGTCGTGTTTAATACTGAGCACACACTCTCACTATTGCACTATCTTCTTTACTGGAATCGCAGTTTCATCATAGTTTACTGGGATGGAAAGGCTTCTCTGATTAATGTTGAGACTTTTGGTTGTCTACAAATACAAACATATTTTTAGAAGATTGCTCAACATTATGTCAATTCATCTTACTAATAGAATGTAGACCCCCCTCCCCGCTTAAACATTATGACAGCCCTGCCATGGACTTTTGAGTAAGTTTACAACTACAGATATGAAATCAGAGTGGTAAAGTGTACCTCAATCCCTACTACAGGTGATTCCACAATGCAAATATGCCTAAATATACATCAGGAGTGACTCTGGCCTGAAAATGGCTGAACTTGCATTATTTCACAGTGTAATTTCTGATGTTTTCCTGGATAAAGATGACTAATCTCTCTGTATGTTTATTAAATGGCTTTTCTACTTAAAATGTACAGTGCTCTCTTCTCAGGCCTGTTCTCTGGAAGTCTATGCTAGTAATTTTATTTATACTTTAAACCTTGTCTCCTTTTGATACCATTCAAAAAATCAATGAGCTAATTTAATATATTGATGTTCTATGAAAAGTATAATTCTCAATTTTGTTAAAGAAGAACACTTAAGATAAAAAAATTTTGCCGGGCAGTGGTGGCACACGCCTTTAATCCCAGCACTCAGGAGGCAGAGGCAGGCGGATTTCCAAGTTCGAGGCCAGCCTGGTCTACAGAGTGAGTTCCAGGACAGCCAGGGCTACACAGAGAAACCCTGTCTCGGGGGAAAAAAAAAAAAAAAGGATAAAAAAATTCAAATTTGTAAACAATGTGTAGAAAATTCTTGAAAATCTCTTATAAAACAAGAAATGAAATGAATAAGAAAGCTATACAAATTTTGTGTGCATTTGTTGGTATTTAATGAAATTTTTCTTTTTAACCTATTGCATGAAGTACTCTGATGAACAATAGTACCTCATGGAAAAATGAATATTATTCTGATACTAAAAGTACTAATTATTATAAAGTAAAAACAAAAGAAGAGAAATTTAATGAAACATCTTTATAATTTGTTAATACAATAAATAATAAAGCACTTCAATATGAACATGCAAGCTAAGTTCAATATGTTATAGTCACATTAGATTTTAGTTACAATTCAAATTATAAATAAGCAGTCATTATATTAGATATTAACAAATATCTCAAATCCACTACTCTGGTAAGCTATAATGTGACTTCATGAAAAAGACATCTTCATATCCCTCAGTTATCGGAATTCTGTTTGTTTCCTTGACGTGGACGCCTTCTGCCTTCTCACACAGGTATTTTAACTAACTGAATGTAATGTAATGATCAAGTGTTTTTCTGTCTGTTTTGATTCTTATTGCAAGTGAACCCTTGTGATTTTCTACAATTCAAACATAGAAATCTATATTATAAAGAGAAGCATAGACCTGACTTCCCAGTACCTATAGGAAAGAAGTACAGTTATTACTGTAACCACAGGTTTTTGATGCCTTCAGGGTCCTACTGGGACTACCTTCATTGCACAGTACAAGGGTGGGAGCCTGTAGTCCCATGCCTCAGTAAGTCAATGTCAATATTATATCACGTTTACGTCTATCAAAACTTGGAAAGAGAGGAACACATCTATAATTAGAGATACGTTTCTCGTGACAAAAATTTGAGCAACAGAAGAGGTTGTGATCAAAGATAGCTGTCCTCAGTAAGCACCTCTGCATGGGAAGCACATAAAACTGGGGACTGTAAGAATTCCTTTACCACTGTCTGCTCTTTTGAATATTGAGTATTGGTTTTATTTTTTTAATGTCACAATGCTCATTTAACTATTGAAAAGATACATTTAAATTAGTTTTTTTGAATAAATAAGTATTTTATGTTTTTAATTTGTCATTTAAAGATTAAGGGCAATGTGGTTTACACTATGTAGAGAATGGGGAAATTTTACAATGGGAAGGAAGCTATGTACAGAATCAGTCTGTAAAAGTCAAGTCTTACTCTTGCTCCAATCTGTTACATGGTTCAGACACAATTACATGTACACAAAAGTAGTTGGTTCCCT
This sequence comes from Uromys caudimaculatus, assembly GCA_028551405.1. Lineage (NCBI taxonomy): Eukaryota > Metazoa > Chordata > Mammalia > Rodentia > Muridae > Uromys > Uromys caudimaculatus. The sequence continues at coordinate 4,446 of JAPYYD010007537.1, forward strand.
CCTCCTAAATGCATCCTTATCAGTAAGTAACCTGCTCTGAGATCACAAGATGCTCTTGACTTCCTGTCTCAATTTAACTGTGGCAAATCCTTCATTGCTTCAAGTTTGTATAGTGAACACTGTGGAATCTTGATAAGTATATAGCAAAGCAAACATACGTAGTAAACTTTAGGCCATAATACAACAAAACACTGAGTAAACATTTTTTTAATTTTTGGTACTATATACATTGAAATCACTTTGACATTTGATTCAGAACAATTATAAAAGTACTGTGAAGAATTAAACAAATGTGACAATAGCAACACACATCATTGACATATTCAAGAAATGAATTTTAGATGATTAATATTATCTTCTTAAAATATGTACTGAATTTTATTTAGTAGTCTTCCCTTCATGCTAGTTTTATTTATATTCTGAATTTTACATATTCTTTTTTGAATCTTTGTTAATTGGACCAATTTCCATAAAATCACTGTTTTTTCATAGTTATGCATCTTTTCATTCTGTGTAGATCTATGTAGATTGCTTTCAGTTTTTGTGGTTGTTGTTATTGTTGTTGTTGTTTCTCAAGTAATTTGAGAAGATCTTTGTTGTTTGTTTGTTTGTTTGTTTGTTTGTTTGTTTGTTTCGAGACAGGGTTTCTCTGTGTAGCCCTGGCTGTCCTGGAACTCACTTTGTAGACCAGGCTGGTCTAGAACTCAGAAATCCACCTGCCTCTGCCTCCCAACTGCTGGGATTAAAGGCGTGCGCCACCACTGCCCAGCGGAGAAGATCTTAAAACAAATGACTCATGAGAAGAGGAACCCAGCTGGTCACATGGTATGTCCACAGTGGGAGCCACTACAATATGCAAGTGTGTGGTAGACAAACGGGACAGAGAAAGAAAAGCAGAACAGTTTGAGTATTATCAGGAAAGGTGGAATTGGAGAAGCAAGCATAGAGAGGGACAGGCTGTTTAAGTAGCTAGCCCAGGCACCTGAGGCCACGGTGAAATCCCAGTCCATGCTGTGGCTGAGGGCCAGGTATGGGTCTATGGCTTTGCAGCTGCAAGGTTCTGTGTTGCTGCCTGTGGCTCATATTACAAGGAAAGATCCTCATCTGGTCTGCCACCTGAGACCACTTCAGTGTCCAAGGACTGTGCAAAGCTGGCCCCACCACTTGTCTGTTGTGAAGTGACCTAGATACGGAGCTGATGCTCTCACCCACCCTAACCCCTAGTCAACTCCACCAGTCAGTAGAACGGTCCCTGAGGTCATGAGAACAGAAAACCTAATTCTGCCTCTCACCAGCTGCAGCACTCCCTAGAGTGGACTCTGCACATCACCTGGACAGCACAGCAGAGCTGGCTCTGGTGTCATAGGTGTGGGTCAGCCTGTTCGGAGGTCATGAATGCAGGAAAGCTGACTCTGCCCTTCACCAGTCACAGCATTGGATAAGCTAGCAAGGACAGTGTTGGAGAGCTTGCCCTGGTGGTGTTAGTGTAGGTCAGTTAGCTGGAAGACCAACTTAGCTACCTCCCAGAACCAAATTCCGGACTTTAAATTGGCCCACTCCAATATCTACCTCATCTGTCAACTGCTGGAGCATGAGAAAGGGCTGATTTTGCAGATCCAAAACTGCAGGCTCTCCATGACACAGGATAACAATAGGATATCTGAAAGGGCTCCCGATGAGAATTCAGTACTGATAGTGTACCAGCAACCAGAGGCCTCCAGCCACACCAATGACTTGATGCAATGAACATTTGCATATAAAGATGTGTGGCCAAAAGTGTATACTGTGGGATACACTGTGACAGACTATGCAGCTTCCATTATGAGATATTTTGTTTTGTTTTGTTTTGTCTGTTTTGTTATTGTTTGGTGAGTGGTGCAAGAGCAGACAGTGGATACAAACGGAGAGGGAGATGAGTGGGGTCGGGATCCATAAAGTGAAACTCACAAAGAATCAATTAAAAGATCTTTTTAAATGAGAGTTTGGTGCTCATTTTCAAGGACTCATCTTGAAAAGTAATTTTTATTTGAGAATTAGTACACACATGTTTAGTGTTCAGGTCAGTGGCATTGAGAACTGAATGTGCTTTGGAAAAAAAGAAAGCATCTTCAACATATAGTTCTGGTGAAACTGGATGTCTGCAAGTTGCAGAATGCCAACAGTTCTATAACTATCACCACGCACAGATCTCAAGTCCAAGTAGATCAAAAACCTCAACATAAAGCCAAACACACTGAACGTGATAGAAGAGAAAATGGAGAATAGCCTTGAACACAGTGGCACAGGAGAAAACTTTTTGAACAAAACACCAGCATCGCATGCACTAAGATCAAGAATTAATAACTGGGACCTCATGAAAGTGAAAAACTTTTGTAAAGCAAAGAACACTGTCAATCATCAATCAGACAAAGAGGTAGCCTACAGAATGGGAAAACACTGCTATCAACTTCACGTCCAATAGAGGTCTAATAGCAAGAATATAAATAACTCAGGAAACTAGATATTTAAAAATTAAACAATCCAATTAAAATAAGGAATATTTAAACAGAGAATTCTCAATAAGGAAATCTCAAATGGCTGAAAATACTTGAAGACGTATACAACACTTTTAGCCATTGGGGAAACAAAAATCAAAACTGCTTTAAGATTATATCTTCCACCGATCAGAATGGCTAAGATCAAAATACATGGGATAGCTTCATGTTGATGAAGATGTGGAGCAAGGTGAACATACTTTTCTGTGTAGAGTGCAAACTTGCACAGCCATTATGGAAATCGGTATGGCAGATCCTCAGAAAATTCGGAATTGATCTACTTCAAGACCCAGCTATACAACTCTTGGGTCTATACTCCATCCTAATACAAGGTCAACTATGTTCATAAGAGCTTTTTTCATAATAACCAGAAACTGGAATCAACCTAGATCTTCCTCAACAAAAGAATAAACAAAGAAAATGTGGTACATTTACCCAACAAAGTTGTCTTCAACAGTTAATAAAATGGCATAATTTTTTCAAATATGCATTTTTGCTATCTTATGGAAAAATAACAGAATCTTACCTATTTCTAACTATAAATAATATTACATTGTACAAATGTACTGCATTTTTCCCACCATTCTGTTGTAGATGTTTTGGCTTTTGGAACAGTAACATGGAAATACAAATGCATCTTTTATAAAAAATGACATAATGAAATTTGCAGGCAAATGAAGGAAACTATTAAAAATTGTCCTGACTGAGTTAACGAAGATCAGAAACTCAAATATGGTATATATTCATTTATAAGTGGATATTTGTGGGTCCACATCCATGGAGAGGCTGAACATGGGGAGCTTGACTGCACTTATCCTCTGCTGCCTCCAGGGCAGGTGCCCAGCTGTAGGGAAGCACCAAAATATGGCTCTGCGGGTGGGAAAGCAGAGTCTGAGATCTGGGAAAGCCAGAGCTGGTTCATGGTCCCCGGGTCTTCAACAAGGCTGGGGCCATGGGGTTCTCAGACTCTTGGACATCCAGGGAGCACTGGGAGTCATGGAAGAGCTGAGAATGGAGTCAGGAACCCACAGGCTGGGGACAGCGTCTAGGAAAGGGGAGCACGGGCTTGTCTCAGTGGTAATTGTCCTTAGCTTGGCAGAGGCAGTCTGGAAGCACAGAGAAGCTTTAGACTGGAGAATTAACTTGTGACGCTGTAGGCGAATGCTTTCTCCATGGCTCCCCACAGTGGATCATGATGAAAGAAACAGTCCATGGTTCTAAACTGTTTGGCTGTTCCTGCCAGAAAACGGATGCATACCTAAACACTACCTCTTCTCAGGGTGGACCTGAGATTAAATATTTTTAGGGAGGAATATCTGGGAAGGGGAGTTTATTGGCTAAACCCTCGGGGCCTCTAGGTACCTCATTAGCTTAGAGAACTCTGTTATGGGCCTAGGTGAGCACAGGTCACATTTCCTTCTGTGAGTGAGGAGTGTGGCACCTGTTCCAGGCCAGGAGTCTGGCAGGGAGCAGGGAGTTGCCTAAGTCTCAGGTGTGTGCCTATTGAGTCTCCTGGTCTCAACCTGCTCTACCCACCAAGATTCCTGGCATGGCTTTACTATCCAACAGATACTAGCTAGTAAATAACAACCAAGCTACAACCTTTTTATCAGAGAGGTTAGGTAAATAGGAAGGATTGTACAAAGAGGAAACTTGGATCTACTCATGAGAGAGAAATAGATGAGATTCTGCCGGTGGACTGGGGACTGTGGGGACTAGGCAGGTGGGCTAGAGAAGAATGGAGGGAGGGAGCGTGGGAAAGACAACTGGAATTGGGGGTCTTTGTGGGGAGGAAGTGCGGAAACCTAGTGCAGTAGAAACATCTGGATTCTGTAAAGGTGACCTAGAAAGAATTCCTAGGAACTGCCCCGAACCTGCGAGACACAGGGACTGAGGTAGGTGGGCATAGAAACCCCCTGGATCCCAACAGTGGGCAGCGTCAGGAGACTTCTGTCTGGGCCTCCAGGGTTCCATAGTCAAGCAGCTCCGGGAGAAAGTTACTCTCCCAGGAGCGTGGAAAAGCCCCGAGCGGGGGCAAAATGAACCCCAGTGCTCACCGATTCTGCCCGGTTTCCATGGGCCACAGAGACTGAGGGACAGGAACTTCCGGTCTCCATCAGCGGCTGGGGACCTCAGCTGGGCCACAGGGCTCCATAGCCAATTAGCACCGGGAGAAAGATACCCTCCCAGGAGCTTGGAAAAGCCAGGAGTGAGCCCAAGACAAGCTCCACAGTTCACCAGGAACTGCCCCGAAACTTCGAGACACAGGGACTGAGGTAGGTGGGCAGAGAAACCCCCTGAAACCCAGCAGCAGCAGTGGCAGGAGACCTCTGCCCGGGCCACCAGGGTTCCATAGCCAAGCAGCACCAGGAGAAAGTTACTCACACAGGAGCGTGGAAAAAACACCTCCCAGAGAGAGTGGTCTTCAAAGAGTATTAATACAGAGACCTAAAGGTGAGAAAAGCCATAGCCAGACAGTAAGATCAACTAACATCAGAGTTAACAAGATGACAAAAGGCAAGGGCAAGAACCTAAGGAACAGAAACCAAGGCCACTTGGCATCATCAGAACCCAGCTCTCCGACCACAGCAAGCCCTGGATTCCCCAGTACGCCAGAAAAGCAAGACTCAGATTTAAAATCATTTCTCATGATGATGATAGAAGACTTTAAGAAAGAAATTAACACCCTTAAAGAAACACAAGATAACAGAGGTAAAGAGCTAGGAGTCCTTAAAGAGGAAACACAGAAATACATTAAAGAATTACGGGAAAACACAATCAAACAGACAAAGGAAATGAACAAAACCATCCAGAAGCTAAAAATAGGAATAGAAACAATAAAGAAATCACAAAAAGAGACAACCCTGGAGTTAGAAAACCTAGGAAAGAGATCAGGAGCCATAGATGAAAGCATAACAAACAGAATACAAGAGATAGAAGAGAGAATCTCAGGAGCAGAAGATACCATTGACAACATCGACACAACTGTAAAAGAACATACAAAATGCAAAAAGCTCCTAACCTAAAACATCCATGAAATCCAGGACACAATGAGAAGACAGAACCTAAGGATAATAGGTATAGAAGAGGGTGAAGATTCCCAACTTAAAGGACCAGTAAATATCTTCAACAAAATCATAGAAGAAAACTTCCCTAACTTAAAGAAAGAGATGAACATAAATATACAAGAAGGTTACAGAACCCCAAATAG
>JAPYYD010007538.1:0-10190 GCA_028551405.1 Uromys caudimaculatus
AGCCAGGCCTCCATCTTCTGCACTGTTCTCAACATTATCTTCCAAGCTCCTATACAACATCCCACAAAGTTCTTAACACTGAATGGATCTTCTAGCCCAAAGTTCCAAAGTCCTTCCACGTCCTCCCCAAAACATGGTCAGGTTGTCACAGGAATACCCCACTATGCTGGTACCAATTTGTCTTAGTCAGGGTATCCATTCCTGCACAAACATCATGACCAAGATGCAAGTTGGGGAGGAAAAGGTTTATTCAGCTTACACTTCCATGCTGCTGTTCATCACAAAAGGAAGTCAGGACTGGAACTCAAGCAGATCAGAAAGCAGGAACTGATGCAGAGGCCATGGAGGAATGCTGCAGAGGCCATGGAGGAATGCTGCTTACTGGCTTGCTTCTCCTGGCTTGCTCAGCCTGCTTTCTTATAGACCCCAAGACTACCAGCCCACAGATGGTACCACTCAAAAGGGGCCCTCCCTCCTTGATCACTAATTGAGAAAATGCCTTACCGCTGGATCTCATGGAGGCATTTTCTCAACTGAAACTCCTTTCTCTGTGATAACTTCAGCTTGTGTCAAGTTGACACACAAAAATAGCCAGTACAAACCGGGTACCTGGGCGCAAGACAGAGTCTCGCCATTCAGGCTTCAAAGTTTGCTTCAGAGTCATGGCTTAAGAGTACAGGTGGGCAGGCGGGAAAGTTACGCATGGCCCAAGGCTAACCCACTACCATAACTGGTTTACAGGAAATACCAGACATTCTTTCAATCTCTGGGACCCGAGGACCATAAACACCCTGTCCTTTCTAACTTTGCACCTTAACTGACTATGCTTCACAGAACAGTGGGTAGCTTCCTGGGTTTGGTTCCCGACAGGTTTTGTGCTTTGATTATTATATGGCAGAAGGATTTTCTTTTATGGTCTAGTCTGATGGTATTCTGTAAACTTTTTGTATGTTTATAGGCATCTCTTTCTTATGCTAGGAAAGTTTCCTTGTATGATTTTGTTGAAAATATTTTCTGGGCCTTGGAACTGGGACTCTTCACCTTCTTCTATTCCCATTATTCTTAGGTTAGGTCTTTTTATGGTATCCCAGATTTCCTGGATGTTTTACATCAGGATTTTTTTAGTTGTAACATTTTCTTTGATTGATGTATCATTTTCTTTTATATTGCTTATGCCTGAGAGTCTCTCTTCCATCTTCTGTATTCTCTTGGTGATGCTTGCATCTGTTGTTCATGTTCTCTTCCCTAGGTTTTCCATCTCCAGGATTATTTTAATTTGTGTTTTCTTTATTGCTTCTTTATAACTTTCAGGTCTTACACAGTTTTATTTATTTCCTTCACCTGTTTGCTAGTGTTTTCCTGTATTCCTTTAAGGGATTTTTAAATTTCTTCTATAAAGGCCTTTATCATCTTTATATGATTGGATTTAAGATCATTTTTTTGTGTGCTTTGGTTGTGTTAGGATATCCAGAGCTTGCTATAATAGGGCAGCTGTGTTCTGAAGGGGTCATATTGCCCTGGCTTTTGTTGATTGTTTTTTGAGGGCCTTTAGCTATCTGGATGGCTTTGGTTCCTGTATGTTCCTGTTCTAGTAGGTTTTGGAAGGGAGGTTAACCTTGTTAGTCCTGGTGTGGCAGGACTCTGATGGGTACCCTTTCACTGTGTTTTTCACTGTATGTTTCAGGATCTGCATGTGTGTATATTTAAGGTTTTGCAGGTCTGATGAAGTCAGGTGGAGAGGTAGAGGGAGAATGGAGGCCAGCTGGGAACTGGAGACTGCTTAGGGTAGCTGGTATGCCCTAGAGGACTCAGCAAACAGGGAAGATGAGTGGGAGAAGGGATACTTACTTGTATGGTTCAGGCTCGGCAGGTCTGATGATAGTGGGAAAATGGAGGTCTGCTGGGGATAGCTGAGTGCTCAGGGAAGCTGAGCCCATAAGACTCATATTATTTTACATAATTGAATGAAAAAGAAATAATTATGTTAAATCATTGTAGAAAAACAGTCCCAGTTTACTTATCTATGAGGGTGGATATTCTGGGTTGTCAGGACAATCAGCTATGCTATCTATCGTTTGTGCATTTATTAATCATTCTGAAGAAAACTTGAGGTTTCCTCCAGGGATTGCTCTTCAGAGAACCTCTTGCTTTCAGGTTTAGTATCCAGGAGAGGACTGAGCTGGTATTCACCTCTGGACTGCCGCTCTTCCCACGGGCAGATGCTTTTCTTTATGGCATAGAAACAGAACCATAGATTCTTACATTTTGTTTTAGGGAGTTAGTCCATTCTGCTGCAAACTCATATTTTTATGCTGTATGATAGATAGATCTCAAATGTGTATTTCATTCATCACACCTAATTCATGCAAAGAGTCTCCTGCCCTGGGGACTGTTCTGTTTTTTAATGAACTCACTTTGATGACAACTGAACATGGCAGGTGCTTCAGGAAGCACACATCACACTTCATCCAAGGGGAGTTTAACTTTAAAATTCTCTCACAAGTGTAATATGTCTACCCTTAATGTTTTAGCTGAAATGTCTAGATCTGTTTCATTTTTCATGGCTTCCCATCTGAATCATAATATTCTAACTTATCATGGATTTCATTGTTGGGCTCAAAGTGAAGAATACTTTAGGTTGAACTCACTAGAAACTACACATTTGACCTTGCAGATGTTGAATAGTAAATTTGTTTGGACTCATACTTTGTGTCAGGAAGATGAGTTGCTAACAGTGGAGGAGTAGTTGAGTGAGAGGATCACTCTGTGGTTTCAGATAAATACTGCAGATATCTTCCAGTTTTGTGATTTATACATACATACATACACACACACACACACACACACACACACACACATATATATATGTATGTATCCTTGGTCCAGGTTTTGAAATGAAGACAGACATCTTTCTTCCAACATCCCAAGGTATTTCTAGGCCAACATATAAATAAGAGCTCAGCATCTTCACAATATTTCTATTTCTCTATGGCTGTGAATAGAATAACTATCCTTTCTACTGCTCAGAAATACTCTATTTGTTCCATTATAATTACAGTATCGATTGAATATGAAGTCCTGCGAATGTTAACCTCTCATCTGTGGCTGTGTTAAATCAGCTCTGATGAATTTGAAACTTGGCCATTAATTAATGAACACTATTTTTTAAAGTAATAGTTGGTAACATATTTCCCTTTGAATAGCTTCAATATTTTACTATGAAGGCAAGATTGAGATTAAAGTAAGATGTGAGAATATAAAGCATAGAAGAGAGGAATGAGGGGGTATGTTTAAGTATGTCATCGTGAGGCCTTATGACTTGGAAGTCAGCGGGAGGAAAAGCTGAATGACAAGGGGCTGATGTCTAGTGCTGCTTCCTACTCATCCTTCTGAAGAGATCATTTTCCACATATTTTCACGTGGTCTGCAGAAATTTTATTTCTACATTTGGCACAGCATTGGTATATCCAATACATGTAGCGCATTCCTCTGACCCATGATTGAAGAAGGCATATGGAAGCAGTTGGAGGCATCTTGGAACCTTCAAACTTAGTCTAGAGAAGCACAAGAGTTTTGAGAGTCCTGATGCACACTGTGTGCAAATAGTTACCTGCTGCTGGGGTGAGGAGGTCACAGGGGCAGAAACCCTGGGACTAGAAGCTAATGCATTGAGATTCACAGTCCAGTATTAGCATGGGCAAGCAGGGTCTTCTTTGTTCTCTGATCACTATATAATTCCAGATACAGAACACTCACCATTCCTGTCTGATGTAAATATTGATTGAATGTATGTATGAAGTAGGATGCCTGAAAGGAGTGTGAGTAAATGCATTTTAGAGAACATTATCAGAGAATGCTCAGTGGCCAGAAAAATTGGCTGGCATATTTTAAAGCAAGAATTATTTTTGATGCCACCACAAGAGTTTAAACCCATGGCCAGGATGGTTCCTCAGTCTCACCATAAAACTCAGAGAACAGAAAACTAATCAAGAATTACTATGTAAAATTAATGCACTAGTGGATGAAAATTAGCCCCAACTAGTTTTCTGTAGTTTCTTGTCAGTAGAACACAGATTTCAGAGAGCAAGAAAGTGCCTATAGGAATGAATTGCACTGTGAAGTTAACTGTGATTCAGTACAGCATCTTCCATCTTCTGCTTTCTTTCGCCATAAAGTATCTTGTCTAGAGGAATGCTACTGCTTCAGTTAGGGTGCACGGTTTTGATTCACATTGACATATAACTATATGACCTAGTCATTCTCTCCTTGTCTCACTCATTTAGAGTCACAAGTGTGATGATACCATTTGTACTTTGTCCTAGTATTCATCCACTGCCTTTCTCTATTTCCTCCATTCAGAAAACATGACCTTCCTTAAAAAATTCATCTATGGCTGGGTGATGGTGGTACACATCTTTGATTCCAGTAGTTGGGAGGCAGAGGTGAGTTTGAGGCTAGCCTGGTCTATGGAGTGAGTCCCATGAAAACCAGGACTACACAGAGAAAACTTGTCTCAAAAAAATCAACCAAACAACTAACCTACCCACCTACCCACCAACCAAATAAATAAATAAAATTAAACTCTGATGCTACCTCCTCTACAGATCTTTCACCCAAATCTGCACTAAGTTTTGATCACTTATTCCTTAGAAGTTGTGAGGTCCTGTACCCTGAAAGTTCTGATATTTCATTTCTCTTTCATATGCCAATAATCAACATTTTAATCAGTTATTTAGTGTCCCACAAGGTTCTTTTTTTTTTTTTTTTTGTATCTACAGAATCCAGTATGGTATTCACTAATAAAATAACAAAATAATGTTTAATAAGTGTTCTCTATAGTTTCCATCAGCCTTAATTAGCAGAAATCTAAACAATAAATGAATTTTAATTTTAGAGACAAAATTGAATTGAATTCCAAAAGAAAACTCTTAAGAAATCATGACTGGATATTCATGGAGTGTCTCAATATTTTCTAGACTTAAGATAACTAAAATTAAGTAAGGAAGTGAGATGGTATGAAACACGAATAAATTTGAGTTCCGTTTTCACTTTAGCCACTGGCTTGTGATCAACCTTGGAAAAGTCAATGTATATAGTTGACTTCAATTTTCACTTTCATTTAAAGGAAGTAATATCTATCTACCTGACAGAAGTAAGTAAAGAGTATGTTTAGATAGCTGATTGCTCTTTGAAGATTGGAGAGCTAGGTTGTTTCTTAGGATAATGTCTTTTAAGGTATCCCTTGCTCCCCTTTCATTTCATGTTCAAATTAAGAACAAGAAAACAAATTTTGGAATAAGATTTAGAGACACTTATAAAGAGAATAAAATAAGAAAAAAATCTTCCTATAACTACTGTTACAATCATTGCTATGACAGGCTCTCAGTTTATCATGAAACTTGATTCTGTGAAATAGTTATTAGCTAAATGTCAAGTGAAAGTTATTTAATTAAAATGCTGGATTAGTTTAATCAAGCAAAGAGAAGTTTAGACTTCTATTATTATTGCGGAATAAAGCTATTAGTGTTATTTTGTGTCTGCAATTTTACTTGGCTGAAACAATTTCTGTATTCTTTATCCAGCCATGTTACATTAGAATAATTAACAAGGATTCTTTGTGTTGATAAAAAATTACCCATTTCAATGCCTTGTATTTACTAGGACAATTATAGTATAAAGTGCCTATATAGTTCTAATCTTATTTTTAAGATCAAATTACATTTTAAAGAATACAAGTGTACTTAGTATTTTGTTTTAACAAAATGTTCGACTACAAGAAAAGCTGCCTTTAAAAACAGAAAGCCAGCCAGGCAGTGGTGGTGCATGCCCTTAATCCCAGCACTTGGGAGGCAGAGGTATGTGGATTTCTGAGTTCGAGGCCAGCCTGGTCTACAGAGTGAGTTCCAGGACAGCCAGGGCTACACAGAGAAACCATATTTGAGAACAGCAGGCATTAGGACCAGCTCCTGGGCAGGAACTATCTGTCCTAGAACACTAAGCAGGATACCTCATTGAAAGGGGCCATGACAACCCAACTTGTCACTAGCAGAAAAACCTAGAGTTCTCCAGGCTAATGAGGTGCCTAGATAGGCCCCAGTGTTTAGCCAATGAGCTTCCCATCCTGGACTTCCCTTCCTGCAACGTTATTTAATCCCTGGTTCAGCCTGAGTAAGGAGGATGCATTTACATCCTCCGTACAATAAAGCAGTTTGGACAAGCAAGGACCATTTACTTCATCAAGCCCCTACATGGGGGTTTGGGGAAGCCTTTGTAAAAAAGAGCGACTCCTACATTTCCCAGAGAAGTCCTCTTTTCCTGCTTCTCTGTATTTTCTGCACTCAGAATCAAACTGGATTCCCCCCCTTTCCCAGGCTCAGCCATTCCCTCTCTGCCTGACCAGTAGGGGAATCCCAGGCTTGTAGACCTATGTTCCCACCTCCTCCTAGTCCCCAGTGATGTCTTGGTGCACAGGAGATTGAGAACCACAGCATCCTTATCAGATCCCACTGTTCTTGACCTGGGAGAACAGGTGCTGAGACCCTTATCACAGATTACATTCTGATTTCCCTGAGTGACATGCTGGTGGTGGTCTGGCATCCCATTGGTGAGGCAGACATGCAGCTGGACCCAATCTCTTGACAGAAGACTGGAGACAAGTCAAATATGCTCTAGAAGTCACACACTGATAGAAAATTTTCAACATGTTTGTAAGAAAAACAAGCAAAGCAACCGGTCAGTGGTGGCGCACACCTTTAATCCAGTACTTGGGAGGCAGAGGCAGGTGGATTTCTGAGTTCGAGGCCAGCCTGGTCTACAGAGTGAGTTCCAGGACAGCCAGGGCTACACAGAGAAACCCTGTCTTGAAAAACAAAACAAAACAAACAAACAAACAAAAAGTGAAAAACAAGCAAAGCTTATTTCATTTTATTTATCATTTGATTTTTGTTCATCATCAAAGAACAAAATGTATGGTGACTAAATCCTGACAAATTGATGATCTGTCACATCATTGCTCTGCCCCTACTGATGAGGACAAACTTTTGGCTTCACAGCACAGTGGAAATGAATATCTTCAAAAACTCCACCTCTTTTTCCACTCAGAACATGAATTTAAAAATATTTATTTTTCAATTGAGTAGAATTAATTCTATTTCTATTACATTTTTTCATTCTTTTTTGCATTCTTTTTGCTCCATGAAAGTATGTCCCTTTGCACATAGCATGTTTAAGTATGTATGTGTGTGTATGCGTGGTATCTGTGTACATACATACATGCACACACACACACATCATTACTCACGTAATTCATATTCTCAAAGAATATTCTCAAAGACATCTAGATCCTTAGATTTGGCAGAGTCTATTGGCAGATGGTAATTACTTTTTTCCTAAATAACATTTTCAAATTTTTCTCTAAAACAACTTCATGATATATATGAACTTTTTTTATTCCCATTGTGGAAAATTATGATAATGATTCCACATGTAATTTCTTTTAAATTATCTACTTGTTTGAAGTATTACAACATGTTGGATACAAGCTACCCATGGAAAGGAAAAGGATAGTCTTTTTTCTCTTGTTCTCTTTTTTTATTGGTTATTTTATATATTTACATTTCATATATTATCTCCCTTCCCTGTTGCCCCTCCTCAAACCCACTATTCCAATTTGCCCTCCCTCCTGCTTCTATGAGGGTGCTCAACCACTCACCCACCAACTCCCACCTCACCACCCTAGCGTTCACCTACACTGGGTCGTTGAGCCTCCACAGGACTCAGGGCCTCCCCTCCCATTGATCCAGATAAGGCCATCCTCTGCTATATATGCAGCTGGAGCCATGGGTCCCTCCATGTATACTCTTTGGTTGGTGGTTTAGTCCCTGGGCACTCTGGGAGGCTCTGGTTGGTTGATACTGTTGTTCTTCCTATGGGGTTGCAAATTTTCTACTTGTTTAATTCTTCAGCTTCAGCTTCTTTAATCCTTCCCCTAACTCCTCCATTGGGGTCCCTGTGCTTGGTTCGATGGTTGGCTGTGAGCATCCACATCTGTTTTGGTCAGGTGCTGGTAGAACCTCTCAGGGAACAGCCATACCAGGCTTCTGTCAGCAAGCACTTCTTGGCATCTGCAGTAGTATTTGGGTTTGGTGTCTGTAGATGGGATGGATCCCTAGGTGGGGCAGTCTCTGGATGACCTTTTCTTCAGTCTCTGCTCCACTCTTTGTCCCTGTTGTAAAAATGCTGGAATGGGTCCGATATGTGGTGTGGTGGGGACGGTTGCATGTTCCAAAACCACACCAAGCCAAACAGTTCCATGTGAGGGGTTTATTGGGGGGGGGGGGGGAAGGTAGCATCGAGGAGAGAGAAGGGAAAAAGAGAGGGGAAAAAGAGAAAGAGAGGTATGGGTCCTCTGTATATATAAGGAAAGTGACATGCGCGGCATGACGTAGCCACAGGTAAAGGTGGGTGGTCGGCCAAGTGGAATCTAGGAATATGGTGGCTGTTGCCTTGGCAACAGGTGGGCGGGTCGCACTGTCACCTGGGTGATGTCACCTGGGTGCAATGTCACCAGTTTGGTGGTCCTGATGCCAACAGTCCCTACATTTCCTTAGGCAGGAGCAATTCTGGGTTAATATTTTTTGAGATGGGTGGGTGGCCTGATCTCTCAACTGGGGGCCATGTCTAACTACTGAGTATGGTCTCTACAAGTTCTATCTCCACTTTGTTGGGTATGTCATTCCTGCTGTAATGTTATCACTGGTGGGTTCTGGGAAACTCTTGCATCCCTGATATCTGGTACTTTCTAGTGGCTAGTCCCAGTTCCTCATACCCCACTGCTACACACCTCCATCCAATTTCCTGACCCTCTGTACTTCTCCTCCATCTACTCCCACACCTAATCCTGCCCCCCTTTTCCCTCCCCATTCCCATGTCTCTCTCTCCCTCTACTACCTGTGATTATTTTGTTCCCCCTTTTAAGTAAGACTGAAGCATTCACATTTTGATTTTCCTTCCTTTTAGGCTTCATATGGTCTGTGAGTTGTATTGTGGTTGTTTTGAGCCTTTTGGCTAATATCCACTTATCAGTGAGTACATACCATGTGTGTTCTTTTGCAACTAGGTAACCTCACTCAGGATAATAAGCAGCAACTTACATATTGGGAAAAGATCTTTACCAACCCCACATTGGATAGAGGGCTAATATCCAATATATACAAAGAACTCAAGGAATTAGACCTCAGAGAACCAAATAACCCTATTAAAAATAGGGTACACAACTAAATTCTCAACTGAAGAATCCTGAATGTCCAATAAGCACCTAGGGAAATGTTCAACATCCTTAGTCATCAGGAAAATGCAAATCAAAACTACCCTGAGATTCCACCTCACACCAGTCAGAATGGCTAAATTCAAAAACTCAGATGACAGCAGATGCTGGTGAGGCTGTGGAGAAAGAGGAACACCCCTCCATTGCTGGTGGGATTGCAAGCTGATACAATTTCTGAGGTGGACCCTCAGAAAAATGGACATATACTACCTGAGGACCCAGCTATACCACTACTGGGCATATACCCAGAAGATGCCCCAATGTGTAACAAGGACACATGCTCCATTTTGTTCATAGCAGCCATACTTATAATAGCCAGAAGCTGGAAACAACTCGGTTGTCCCTCAACAGAGGAATGGATACAGGAAATGTGGTACAGTTACTCAACAATTAAAAACAATGACTTCATGAAATTTGCAGGCAAATAGAAGGGTAGTCTTTCAAATATCTAGGGCCATACGGATGCTTAGAGGTGCTCTATTTAAGCAGCTTTAATAGTTTAGTTCAGAGGAAGCAGACACTTTCTAGAATTAGAAGTAAGTTGTGAAGAAACTTTCATTCATGCCATTATATGTATTTACAACTTATTGGACATTTAGACATCAATAGTTCAAGGTAAACTGTAGTGTCAAGGGAGGAAAAAGAAAGGCACTGGTTATTATTAGACAAGGAAAAGAGAAAGTTTCTTCAACTAAGACACAGTCTTAAGAAAGATGAGGTCACCAGGTACTGCCCCGAACCCGCGAGACACAGGGACCGAGGTAGGCGGGCCTAGAAACCCCCCTGGATCCCAAAAGCGGGCGGCTGTGGCAGGAAACTTCTGCCTGGGACACTAGGATTCCATAGACAAGCAGCTCTGGGAGAA
>JAPYYD010007539.1:0-10189 GCA_028551405.1 Uromys caudimaculatus
TTGCGAGAATTTTATTGAGTATTTTTGCAATGATATTCATAAGGGAAATTGGTCTGAAGTTTTCTTTCTTTGTTAGGTCTTTGTGAGGTTTTGGTATCAGTGTAATTGTGGCCTCATAGAAGGAATTGGGTAGTGTTCCTTCTCTTTCTATTTTGAGGAATAGATTGAAGAGTATTGGTATTAGATCTTCTTTGAAGGTCTGATAGAATTCTGCAGCGAACCCATCTGGTCCTGGGCTTTTTTTGGTTGGGAGACTTTTAATGACTGCTTCTATTTCTTTAGGCATTATAGGACTGTTTAGATGGTTTATCTGATCCTGACTTAATGTTGGTATTTGATATCTGTCCAGAAAATTGTCCATTTCATCCAAATTTTTGTTGAGTATAGGCTTTTGTAGTAGGATCTGATGATTTTTTTTAATTTCCTCAGAATCTGTTGTTTGTCTCCCTTTTCATTTCTAATTTTGTTAATTTGGATACTGTCTCTGTGCCCTCTGGTTAGTCTGGCTAAGGGTTTATCTATCTTGTTGATTTTCTCGAAGAACCAACTCCTGGTTTTGTTGATTCTTTGTATAGTTCTTTTTGTTTCTTCTTCATTGATTTCAGTCCTGAGTTTGATTATTTCCTGCCTTCTACTCCCCTTGAGTGCATTAGCTTCTTTTTGTTCTACAGCTTTCAGGTGTGCTGTTAAGCTGCTAGTGTGTGCTCTCTCCAGTTTCTTTTTTGGAGGCACTCAAAGCTATGAGTTTTCCTATTAACACTGCTTTCATTGTGTCCCATAAGTTTGGGTATGTTGTAGTTTCATTTTCATTAAATTCTAGGAAGTCTTTAATGTCTTTCTTTATTTCTTCCTTGACCAAGTTATCGTTGAGTACAGCATTGTTCAGTTTTCATGTTTATGTGGGCTTTCTGTTGTTATTGTTGCCATTGAAGACCAGCCTTAATCCATAGTGATCTGATAGAAGTCATGGGATTATTTCAATCTTCTTGTATCTGTGGAGGTTTGTTTTGTGACGGATTATATGGTCAATTTTGGAGAAGGTACCATGAGGTGCTGAGAAGAAGGTATATTCTTTTGATTTAGGATGAAATGTTCTATAGATATCTGCTAAATCCATTTGGTTCATCTGTTAGTGTGACTGTGTCTCTGTTTAGTTTGTGATTCCAAGATCTGTCCATTGATGATAATGGGATGTTGAAGTCTCCTACTATTATTGTGTGAGGTGCAATGTGTACTTTGAGCTTTAGTAAGGTTTCTTTTATGAATGTGGGTGCCCTTGCATTTGGAGCATAGATGTTCAGAATTGAGAGTTCTTCTTGGTAGATTCTTCCTTTGCTGAGTATGAAGTGTCCTTCCTTAACTTTTTTGATGACTTTTGGGTGAAAGTCGATTTTATCCGATATTAGAATGGCTACTTCAGCCTGTTTCTTGGGAGCATTTGCCTGGAAAACTGTTTTCTAGCCCTTTACTCTGAGGTAGTGTTTGTCTTTATCACGGAGGTGTGTTTCCTGAATGCAGCAAAATGCTGGGTCCTCTTTATGGATCCAGTCTGTCAGTCTATGTCTTTTTGGGGGGAATTGAGTCCATCGATGTTAAGAGATATTAAGGAATAGTGATTGTTGGTTCCTGTTATTTTCAATGTTACCCTTAGATTTGTGTGGCTATCTTATTTTCAGTTTGTTGAAAGATTACTTTCTTGATTTTTGTAGGGTGTGGTTTCCCTCCTTGAGTTGACGTTTACCCTCTATTATCCTTTGTAGAGCTAGGTTTGTGGAAACATATTGTGTAAATTTGGTTTTGTCATAGAATATTTTGGTTTCACCATCTATGTTAATTGAGAGTATTGCTGGGTATAGCAGCCTGGGCTGGCAGTTGTGTTCTCTTAGGGTCTCTATGAGCTCTGTTCAGGATCTTCTAGCTTTCATAGTCTCTGGTGAGAAGTCTGGTGTAATTCTGATAGGTCTGCCTTTATATGTTACTTGACCTTTTTCCCTTACTGCTCTTAATATTCTTTCCTTGTTTTGTGTATTTGGTGTTTTCACTATACTGTGACGGGACGAATTTCTTTTCTGGTCCAATCTGTTTGGAGTTCTGTAAGCTTCTTGTATATTTTATGTTTATGTCTTTCTTTAAGTTAGGGAAGTTTTCTTCTATAATTTTGTTGTAGATACTTACTGGTCCTTTAATTTGGGAATCTTCACTCTCTTCAATACCTATTATCCTTAGGTTCTGCCTTCTCATTGTGTCCTGGATTTCATGGATGTTTGTGCTAGGAGCTTTTTGCATTTTGTATGTTCTTTTACTGTTGCGTCAATGTTATCTATGGTATCTTCTACTCCTGAGATTCTCTCTTCTATCTCCTGTATTCTGTTGGTTATCTTTGTATCTATGACTCCTGATCTCTTTCCTAGGTTTTCTAACTCCAGCGTTGTCTCTTTTTGTGATTTCTTTATTGTTTCTATTTCTATTTCTAGCTCCTAGACAGTTTTGTTTATTTCCTTTGTCTGTTTGATTGTGTTTTCCTGTAATTCTTTAACGGATTTCTGTGTTTCCTCTTTAAGGGCTTCTAGTTGTTTACCTCTGTTCCCTTGTATTTCTTTGATGGTGTTATTTATTTCTTAAAGTCTTCTAACATCATCATGAGAACTGATTTTAAATCCGAGTCTTGCTTTTCTGGTGTGTTGGGGTATCCAGGGCTTGCTGTGGTGGGAGAGCTGGGTTCTGATGATGCCAAGTAGCCTTGGTTTCTGTTCCTTAGGTTCTTGCCCTTGCCTGTTGCCATCTTTTTAACTCTGATGTTTGCTGATCTTACTCTGTCTGGCTGTGGCTTGTCCCTCCTGCAGGCCTCTGTATCAATACTCCTTGAAGACCAACTCTCTCTGAGAGGTGTTTGGGTTAGGAGAGCTGTGGCACAAGGTCAGCTCTGGGGTACAGACAGAAACCATAAGGATCTTATCCCCAGCTGTCCCTTGGTTCCTGTGTCCTGATGGCTCTGCAAGGATCCCTTTTGATCCAGTGAGTTTCAACAGAAGTGGTGGTTTTGCCTACGCTGGAAGGTGTGTCAGCACTCCTGGGATACCAGCTCTCTCCTGGAGCCCTGTGGCCCAGGCTGAGGTCCCCAGGTCCCGGTGAGCAGTGGTGCTTGTCTTATCCCCACGCACTGCTTTTCCACGCTCCTGGGAGGGTAGCTTTCTCCTGGCACTACTTGGCTATGGAACCCTGGTGGCCCAGGCACAGGTCTCCTGCCACAGATGGAAACTGGAAGGTTCCTGACCCTGACTTTTCCTCCTCAGTCTCTGTGTCCAGAGGACCTGGGAGAGTAACTTTCTCCCGGTGCTGCTTGGCTATGGGACCCTGGTGGCCCAGGCAGAGGTCTCCTGCCACAGATGGGAACCGGAAGCTCTCTTCAGATTTCTATAACAATATACAGCATGTAATCCATAACAAGCTAAATTTAGTTGAAAGGCTGGGATGTACAGTGTGACAACACCAACAGAACTGGTATCTGGTGAAGGCTTGCTACCTGTATCAAAGATGGTATTTCTTGCTGTGCACACTTGGAGGTATGAATGCATGTCCACATGGCAGAAGGGTGGGAGGCTCCCATAGCCTTTCTGTGGCATTAATTAATTAATTAATTAATTAATTTCCTTTCACAAGAGATCAATTCCACTCACAAAGGCAGAGTCATCGTGGCCTGATGGGGCACTGAGACATAGACATTCCAGCCTTAATTCCTTTATCTGAACTCATCTCTGCCTCTTGAGAAACCTGACAAGGCTTCAATAATCCCTCAAAATTATGAGTACTATGCTGAATTTAAAAAATTATGATTCTGACATTTTTTAAAGCTACAATTGCTTTGCTGTTACATATTTGAAGCTATACAACAAAAGAAAATGTGATATTATTCACTAGCATGAATTTTTGTAAAAAGTATAAACTTGACTTTTATAAGTATCAAGACAAATAAATATTACTCAAGTGTGTCAGTTTGACTGTAGGTAATGTGCATAAAATAAATGCTTTGTGCGATGCGTGAAAGCAAACAACCCACAGTTCATTCAGAATTGATTGTATAGAAGGTAGCACCAAGGCAAAGCTATACTTAGATAATAAAAATATTTTCCAGTCAGGTATTTTTTATAAAGATTGGGTAAAAGACATAAACAAGACAAACAACAGTATCTCACAGAGACAATTTAAAACAGATACTTAAAGGCTAGATTTTAGAGAAGCATCTGGGTGAATTTTACTTCCAGATTCTGTACTTGACTTGCTAACCCCTCACTGCAAACAGCCAAGTAATCTTGGCTCCAGGTTCTAGGGCTACAGACAGCTGGACCTCACAGGGACTGGATGCATAAGGAAGTGGTAACTCTCATTAAGACTGGCAAACCTGCCTAATTTCTCTCCATTGCAGCCAGCATGCCCTTAAGGGTGAGCCTCCTCACAGTAGGTTTCCACTCTCCTGGTCTCGCTTTCAGAGGTTTTCAAGCTCTGCTTTCGACATGCTCAGTGTCTACACCGCTCCCCAGGAACTTGTTTCTCCCAATTTTCAACTAATACTTTCTACCCCTCAAGCCTGGCTAACCTGACTCTCTCCACGAACACCTTTGTGTCCCATGCCCCCTCTCAGCCCAACACACTTCTGGAAGGAGCTTCACAGTCCCCGATGGTAGTTCAAAGCCAGTTTATACATGCTCTTGACCTTCATAATTCTGTGGTCTCTGCCTCTGGTCACTACAAACAGAGCCACAATGTGTGGTCGTCATTTGCTTTGTTTGGTACTAAGAATTCAGCTCCTCGTTGGGGATGTGTTAGATATTCTCAACATATTATCACTAGCTGGGCTTCAACAACCATTTGAAGGAGGTAAAGTTACAAAGAAATATTCAGTGTGACTAGCAATCTATCAAATTCACATTAACACAAAGTCTGTCCATTTTAATACTTACCAGATAGGCATTTTTTTCAAAATCACAAGGCCAGTGATACGAACTTATAAGATGTGAATTACCATGCAGTAATGAAATTGGACCTTTCTACACTCAGCATGGGGCAATTTTGTATGACAGCTAGTTAAGATAAACATACCCAGAAATGCTACTTCTAAACATAAACCCACAGACATAAGAAATATTTCAAAGTTCATTTCAGTATAGTTTATACAAGCCAAAACATATAAATGTCTATTGAGAGATAAATGGAGAATTGATTACGATTTATCACTATAGCAGCACACAGAAGTAGAAGTACATATACAAACAGGAATAAACAGGAAGTTGGAGAAGGGCTATTTTTAGAACAAGAAAGGTGGTAGGAAGACTGCTGTTGTACAAGCAGACATTTGTACCTATTGTATTTTATTTAGTATTTTAAAAAGAGAGTGGGCTCTGGAGAGATAGCTCAGTGCTTAAGAGCACTGGCTACTCTTTCGGGTAAGCTGGGTTTGGTTCCCAGCATGCACAGGGCCACTCACAACCATCTGAAACTCCAGTTCCAGGGGAATCTGACACTCTTCTGGCTCTGTAGGCATCAACCACACATATGGTGCGCACTGTTTCATGTATGCAAACATTCATACACATAAAATAAAACTGATTTTTGGGACAGGGTTTCTGTTCACAGTTGTGACTGTCCTAGAACATACTAAATAGACCAGGCTGCCCTTAAAGATCTGCCTATCTCTGCCTTCTGAATGCTGGGACTGAAGGCATATGCCACCATGCCTAGCACAAAACTAGAACATTTTTAAAAGGAGAGTAGGGACTTGAAACAAAGCAAAAATAAACCTGAGTAACAGGTAATATTTTTTTAAAGAAAAATATGTTCAGCTAATTCTTGGCAACAAGAGTGGAAACCTGGAATAACTTTAGAATTCCAAATATCCCCCAAGCAATATAAATGTTGTCTATGTAGAAAAATATTAAAGATGTAAAGATGTTTGGCAGCTATTCAATTACTTTTATTGGAATTAGACAGCAAAGATTAAAATTTGCATGAAATGAATGCATTTATAAGGTACATTTCTCAAGCATTTAGTACTGACCACAAGTACCAAAGAGCAGTGAAATACCCTCCGCCCTGTGTATTACATGGAAATAATCTTCACATACAAACCTCTGAAAAGTTCAACGAAAAAAAGAAGCAATTTGTTTCCACACCTGGCCTCACTTAGGGAGAGTAATGCTGTATTTATTCAACATCATTGTGAAATGAAGTGTTTCAAATCATTTTACGCCTTTAAGTGCCAAGACTTGTCCTACTTTCAACTACTTGGATTGAAACAGTTTCTGGAAAGCTGTTACACATTTGGGTGTTTGCCCTCCTTTCTGAAGGCAGTAGATGCAAGATGATTAAAGTTTCACTATTGACCTGAGGTGAAGCTCAGATAGATTAATCTAATTTTCTTCTTATAATTCCCAAGCATCCCATCTGCCTTGGTCTTCAGAAGGTGGAAGTCATGGTAGCTCTCCACACACTCTGGGCTGCTACACAGTTATGGGATGTGTGTCTGGAACATCTTCCTTCTCCACATTCGTTTTAGTAACCCCACTGAGCCTAAGTAACATCCATGCAGAAACACATCTTTGGCGACATCTCTTCATTTCCACAAAGCTCTTGAGTGGTCCCATCCGTGTTTCACAATTCAGGCACACACAGCAGTGGCGATGTGAACCTAAAGACTGACGGTCCAGCTGTCACCGCTGGATGGAGATTGTGTAGCTCTCAAGCTCATGTCTCCTTTTATTCTAGGCTCTCAGCTTCCGGAGGGCTTTGCTATTTGTTGACCCATCTTGGCCTAGGAAATTAAATTATTTGAAAGTAACATTAAATACATTGTGACTAACAAGCTGGGGTCTCTTCTATGGGGGATTTTGTAAACCTGAGCACCCGAGTTCATTTTTAAGCTCTTCTAGTGTCTTCCTACAACGCTCTGATGCAATCCAGTTGTTGGAGGATGTGTGGACTGAGTCTGAAAGCCAGACTCCAGGAATTGAAGCATTGACTTCAGGGGATGCTTATGAACCCTTACGGGATCTGCCCTTAACTTGTTTCCTCTTCTGAAACATCAGAAGGAAACAGACGCCAGGACGTTCCTAGTCTTGAAAAGTTCTTAGGTCAAATTCTGATATTTGGGAAATTTTATGAAAGGACTTCTAACAGACACACTGACAGAAAAAGCAAATATCTACACAAAAATCCATGACTGTGTTTTCTAAGTTGCCTACTGACATTTGCGTAATCCTACTTAACTTCCAAACTGAGAGAACATTTTCAGGAGACATTTTACTTCCTTAGTCAGCTATCAGCAGATAATTTCCAAGAGGCTAAAATCCTGGAGGGTTTTACAGCTACAGTTTTATCAAAACTCAACTCATTATCTATGATCGTTTTGATGATACATTGGCAGAATTTAGGGATTGAGATGAGTGTTGTTTAGTTCAACATATGAATAACTTGAAGAAAAAAAATTAGCCAACCCTGATCTATGCTAAATCAGCACCCTCCCCCAGCAAGATACATTTACCTCTGTAGTTACAGTACAAGGCAGGCAAATTCAAGAACTCCATTCTTTTTCTAAATGGAAACATGGAAACCACGAAAAATAATCAGACCACAGTGCAAATACTATTTTCTGAGATATTTGGATAATTTTGATAAATTACTCTATTTTATTTATTTGGATTAGGTGGCATGCATGCGTAGATGAGAGGACCACTTGCCAAAACCCATTCTCCCCTTTTCACATGTGGGACCTGGGGATTAAATCTAGATCGTCAGGATGAGCAGTAAGCACCACTGTCTGTTGAGTCATCCCTCTGGCTCAGGTAAATCCCTGATGACAGTGCTGCCTCACCAAGCAAGGGAAGCTATACATGAGACTAGAGTTTGTACACGTGCCTCCTGAGAACACCATGACATGATCTACCTTGGGGAAAGTGTTGGGAGAGTATACATCATAATTTGTCCCAGACATAAAATTAGATAAGAGAGGAAATTCCTTAAATTATGACTGCATCTACAATGCAAAGTGTAATTGATGTAGTGTGAGACCCACAGTTTGGAAAAACTACAAACACTGGAAAATGGCTGGTAATTAATAGATTGCAATGTTATTAAAGCAAGATAAAGTTTATACTATATTATAAAATAAATGTTATTTATAACTACTTTTACTTTGTCTAGATTTTATCACTGTAATACCAAGGACAGGAAACACAAACTAGTCTTTTCCTGTATTTAGTACCAGAATACAGTGCCCTGTAATTCATGTTATGTTTTACATTGAATTTCAAGGGCTTGTTTGTTGGATAGTAATATTTGAAGGGACACAATTAGACCCAGAAATAACAAGTTTTCCGTTATGTGTGTTTCAACATATTTATATGTAGCACGTATCTTTAAAAGTGCATTGTGTAGGATTTTGTCCAAACCCTGCCTGATTTCTGATTCTCAGTGTCCTTGGAAATGACTCAGTGAACGAGGCTTTGCCCAGAAATACATGGAAACCCAGCAGGGTTCTGAGCTTTCTATTCACATAAGGTGAGAGAACAGGATAAAATCTCACCTCAGAGAGAGAGCATCTATCCCAAGACATCAATAAATAAGTACCTTAGACTCAAGTATTCTATACTAAGGACAGAAGTAGCCTGTGTTTTACCTAGAAGCTCACAATAATAAGTCAACAATTACTGTTGAAGGAATAGAAACCCAGATCAGAACAGATGACAACAAAACAGAGAGAGTTCAGAATGAGACTCACATAGACACAATCACCTGTTCTTAGAAATAAAAGGAGAGATAATTTGATGAGAAAACGGTAGTTTCTTCCACAGATGGTACTCAAATAATTAAGGATGTGAATAGAGACAGGTAAATAGTACACAGATAGGTAGTTAGGGAGCTAGAGACAGTTGGGTAGGTAGGTAGGTAGGTAGGTAGGTAGGTAGGTAGGTAGGTAGGTAGGTAGGCAGGCAGGTAGGTAAAGAGAAAGGATGGAACAGGTACATAGATTTTTGGAGAGAAGTCCAGAGGGCCACACGAATGAGGGCCCCAAAGCAGTTGGGGGGTAAGGGACAGGGAGAACCTCTAGAAAATCCCAGAGACCTGGGATGCGAGAGGCTTAGCCGAAATGTGCAACAGTGGGGAGAGGAAACCTGAAGAGATCACCTCCAATAGATAGACAGGGCCCCCAGGGGAGGAATGGGGCCACACACCTTCAAACTTTTCAACCCAGAATTGTTCCTGTCTAAAAGAAATACAGGGACAAAAATGGAGCAGAGACTGAAGGAAAAGCCATCCAGTGATCGGCCCAACATGGGATCCATCCCATGGGCAGGCACCAAACCCTGACACTATTACTGATACCATGTTGTGCTTGCAGACAGGAGCCTCGCATAAGTGTTCTACAAGAAGCTGACTGAGACAGATGCAGATACTTATAGCCAACCGCTAGACTGAGCCCAGAGACCACTGTGGAAGAGATAGGGGAAGAATTGAAGGAGCTGAAGGGGATTGCAACCCCAACACTATCAACTAACCCGGATGCCAGGGAGCTTCCAGAGACTAAGCTACTAACCAAAGAGCATACATGGGCTGGTCTATGGCCCCAGGCACATATGTTGCAGAGGACTGTCTTGTCTGGCCTCAGTGGGAAAGGGTGTGCCTAATCCTGTAGAGACTTGAAGCTTCAGGGAAGAAGGATGCTGGGAGGGAAGGGGGAGGTAGGAATGAGTGAGTGGGTGAGGGGGCCTGGGTGGGAGAGTACCCTCTTAGAGTCAGAGTGGTGGGGGTGAAGAACTCTGAGGGGGGACTGGGAAGGAGAGCAAGATCTGGAATTTAAATAAATAAAATAATTTTTTTTTTTTACATTTTTCTTTTCTTTTCTTTTCTTTTTTTTTTTTTTTTTTTGATACTTTATTTACATTTCCAATGTTTCCCCCTTTCTAGGTCTCCTCTTTGGAGACCACCTATCTCTTCCCCCTCCCCCATCTCTATGAGGGAATTCCACCTCCCACCCACCAGCCTGCGCACTCCCATGTTCCCACCTTGACATTCCCCTTTACTGGGGCCTCTCCTCCCCCTGATGGCCAATAAGGCCCTCCTCTGCCACATATGTGGTCCGAACCATGGGTCCCTCCATGTGTATTCTTTGGTTGGTGGTCCAGCCTCCAGGAAGACC
>JAPYYD010007540.1:0-10188 GCA_028551405.1 Uromys caudimaculatus
TAGAGATAAAGGATCATCTATAGTGGGGGGGAATAAGTGGAGAAAGGGATGAAAGGAAAAGTTTAAAGAAGGAATACAGAAAGGGATAATTAACACTAAAGGAGTTTTGAAAATCTACATAGAAACCTACTACTACAGAAGCTTCATATATATATATAT
The DNA here is from genome assembly GCA_028551405.1 of Uromys caudimaculatus. Taxonomy (NCBI): domain Eukaryota; kingdom Metazoa; phylum Chordata; class Mammalia; order Rodentia; family Muridae; genus Uromys; species Uromys caudimaculatus. The sequence goes on from JAPYYD010007540.1 coordinate 160, forward strand.
ATATATGAATATATATATATATGTTCATATATGAAGGCAATAAATATGAACTCACCCTATAATAGTGGAGACAATTTCCAAGCTAGGAATCTTATGACACTAAGTTAAACTTCCAGTGCCATGAATGGGTTACATCTTATTGAGTCATTGGCCAAAAATGTACCATGAACCTCGCAAGCATCACAGGCTGTTGCCAAGTCTATTGTTCACTCTCCACAACCTGATGGTGAAATCCTATTGCTGGAGACAAATTTACTCATCAAATACAAATAAGTGAGCTGGTACCAAACTATAAGCTTCATTCCTACTGACTAGCATTCATTGTCCTGGAAAGATACTCTGCACAGTAGCAGAGGAGAAAGGAAATTGTCAATATCAACAGCTACAGACGCTGTGAACTGTAACAGTAACCTGCCTCCAAGATATACTGGTTCAATAGTGACAACAGCTACAGGAGTAATGGAGCACCTTTTGCTTGGATTTGAGGAAGTCCATATCTGATACTGTTAAAGTGGACAAGAACCTAAGAAAAGACAGGTAACGGACCTGAGAAAAACCTTACTACTACTATTTTGCTAAAGGAACTCAGGAAAGAAAAAGACTCCTGGTAACATATTGGAGTACCCATAGATCAATGACTTTCATCAGAAAGCTTCTTTTTTCAGTAGATGAGAATCAATATAGAAACCCACACTGGGACAATGTTCAGAAATTTAAAGAATTTGGAGGATTCAGTCCTAAATGAGCTTTATTCATTAAACACTTCCCTTAAAAGGCTCAGAGATCTATGCTGAAGAGGAATAAATATTGTAATAGCTAGAGATGATAGATGACTCCAAATAAACAGTGTCTTCCAGGAACAACAGAATTGGTACACATATGGACACAGAGGCTGTGGTAGCATGTAAAAGACCTAAAAAGACTCATTCCATACTGAGTCTTGGTACCAAGAAGCTATCTGCAGTTGATAGTTGCTAGGACAAAGAAACTATGTTCCTCTCAGTGGAGTGTCTATGAGTATGTCTTCCTCATCCACACTCCAGGGTAGCACTGTCCCCAGGCCTGGCTGGTCAACACAAAACAGTTCTCTATTTTGTCCTTTATTTTTGTGTCTAGAGATAGAAAGATAAGGAAATAGATAGATGGATAAATGGATAGATAGATAGATAGATAGATAGATAGATAGATAGATAGATAGATAGATAGATAGAACAAAGTTGGGTGGGTCAGAAATAGAAAGGATCTGGAAAGACTTGGAGGAGGAAATATATATAATCCGTAAAAACCTTAATAAATGACATAATTTTCCCAGTAAAAATATTTCAAAATCACTCTTTTACAAGTCAAAAAATAAAACAATGTCAAAATAAGAAAATAACTTGTTCAAATTTGAGCAACAACTATATAGTACGAATTAGACTTGAGAATTTCTAGATTGAAGACACTATCATCCCAACGACCTGCTTTAAGTTTTTCACTGGGGTTACGTAACTTGTGTTAACACACATCATGAGAAGTTGTTGTTTTAGACTGAGATCCTGTGATAAGACCCAACATACTAGATCATTTTTTATGCCATATAACCAAACTGACACTTGGAGAAGTAGAGAGACCCCAAAACAGATGAAGTTTCTCCTTAAAGCAGTAAGACTTGTCTTTTTGAATACATGCAAGAAGAAAAATGTCTCTGTTTTAACTCTTATAAAAAAACAATGCCTGACATAAACTAATCAATGTCCTTGTTGTTACACTACATAACCCACTTTGAATCTCAGTCAAAGTAAGTCTAGGGTCTGTTTCATAGATGTGAAATTGCTGGATTCATAAGTCCAAATTCACCCCAATTAAATTTATATCTCAATGTGTTGTGACTCTGCCTTTTGGCAGCAGTTATCTGCTGGTGTTCTAACTTGCAGATGTTCTTGATGACTTAGATGCAACTGCTGACTCCGGAAAGGTTTGCAGAAGGAGTTGTTCATTGACATCATGAGTTATTGGCCATCATGTACACAGTTTATCTGTCCCTAATGGTCAACAGTAAACCTGGCATGGATTTATGAGAGTCCATTGATTCCCTTAACCTGACATTCCCTAGAGTCTGAACTAGATATAGAACATCATGTGAAAAGAAACGATAAATTGATAGCTATTTACAACACTAAAAGTGATACTTTTTCAGAGCAGTATTGGATAGAATTTTGTTGACAGAAATGATCATTATTCTAAATAAATTTAGCATGAATATAACCCATCCAAATAGGAAAATAGGAAAGAAAGAAAGGATAATAACCATAAAATAATAAAAGGCTCCTTCCCTTCTCCACTTATTTAAAGGATAATACCTTAACTTCTCAAGGCACTTTGAATAAAATTTCTGTTACTTTGTTGGTTTGGGATCCATATAACCAGGCCCCCTTCTGGTAACTGTTAGGACCCGAAATTCATTTCAATCTGAAAAGATTAATTTTTTTTTAATTTTTTTTTGATACTTTATTTACATTTCCGATGTTTCCCCTTTTCTGGGTCTCCTCTTTGGAAACCCGAAAAGATTAATTTTTAAAACAATGATGACAGGGGGGAAAAAAGGTATCATCTAGCAGCAAGTGAAAAAATAGTCCTGTTTGGAGAAGCTTCGTGCAAGTCCCCAGGTTCCATTTTGAGTACCTTAAGTGCTTTATTCATGAAGTAGGCTTTCACATTCCTCAAAGACTATCTCCTTTGTTTTCATATCTTCAGAGAAGCCTTCTAATTCCCAGTATCAAGGGTACAACAGAGCCTGTGATCTGCAAGCAACCCAATTAATCAGCATTAATTATTGCTGAGCCAGTCATGTAAACAAATGCAATAGGAAATCTTAAGCATCAGCCCCCATCTGGATGCTACCTATTTTCTGGCTGCTCATTCCCAGTCTGCCTACAGCTCTCTTCTCTCCTGTGAACTGTTGGCTTTCCATGCTTCTGAGCACTTCTGATTTATTTCTTGTGTTTTGCTTTCTCACTGGGTGGGCACATCTGCTTTCCTGGCTTTAGCTAAATTCTCTATTATAATGAATTCTAATTACACATTTCAGCATCAGCCCTTTTCAGTCATCCTACACCTGTATTTCTGACTGGCACAAATGAAATTAAAACCATCATTTGAAAACAGGTTCATGCTGTTCTCACCTCCGGATTCACACACCTTACTCCTCTCCAGCTTCCTTTTGTATTCTCAGCCAGTGTCCCCACATGGTTTAACTGAAGTTTCTAAAAAGAAAACATCAGGGGTAACCATGACTCTAGGCTCTCCCTTCTTTCAACACTATTTCTGCACAGGCAGTCACCAAATCACATCGACCTTGTCACAGAACCCTCTACAATGGTTTCAAATTAGAAACTGTGACTTAATGTCAACTCCTTTTAGTGGCCTATGTAACTGATTCCTTGGTCTGATCCGTCTATCCATAACCTCTCCAACCTCACTCATAGACATGTTAGCTTTTTAAATGTCAGATTTTTCTGGGCTGGTAAGATGGCTTTTTTTCTGAAACCACTTGTAAGTTAAAGAGACTCTGTGTTCTAACTATAGAATCCTCATTAAAACACCCAGATGTGGCAGTGCAAGAAGAACCCTGGGACTCCCTGACCAGCCAACCTTAACTATTGGTATATTACAGGCCAGTAAGAGACACTGATTCAAAAAGCAAGGTAGACAGCTTCTGAGAGGACACTTAATGTTGAAATCTAGTCTCTGCACACAAACAAGTATACACACATACAAACATACGAAATGATAGTCAAATACTGCACCCCTCCCTTTATTTTCAAAATTGTAGTAATTAAACTTTCATTTGGAATGTTGACAAGTTGCTTTTTGATTCATGTTGATGTCAACTTAAAAAAGTTTAGGTTCAAATTCAAGAAATGGTCATTATTTACATCCTAGACATTAATTAACTCATAATTTTTTAAACATTTTTTATTCATTTAATGTATATGAGTACACTGTAGCTGTCTTCAGACACACCAGAAGAGAGCATCAGATCCCTTTGTAGATGGTTGTGAGCCATCATGTGGGTCCTGGGAATTGAACTCGAAATCTTTGTAAGAACAGCCAGTGCTCTTAACTGCTGAGCCATTTCTCCAGCCCCATTAACTCATAATTTTATTCATAAATTTTACAGTTTAGAAAAACTAAACCTTGTGCCCTGCTCACTAAAGTGCCTTAACAGTTTTTGGCATAGAACATAAGGTAAACACATGACTGCTAACTGAATGATAAACAAGATATTTAATACAGACAATACTTGTAGAGCCAACATCTTTCTCACCTGCTTTTAAACATGCTTCTTGGTCTACTTGGGTTATGTTCTTATTCTTCTATGCCTGGTGAATCTTTACTTCATTTTCTTCAAAATTTAGCTTGCTTGACCTTTTACTAGTCACTTGCTATTCATTACCTTGACAAATATACACTGAACACACATTCAAAAGCCTGTTGCACAGAAGAGAAGAGAAAAAAATCTAATGCAAACAAATGCATGTTTCTATGTGCCTTTGTTATATGTTTATATTGATGTAATATTGGGTCACTTTCCAAGAACTTGGTACCTGATATCACCACAGATCATTTAGAGTCATTGTATTAATTTCTGAAATATCTCCAAATTAGAATCTGCTTTTCTACCAACTATATTACATTAAATCGCCTTATATGCACATAAGGTTAACACACTTCCAATCAAATAGTAAATTGTAAATTAATGTTATTTAGTTTATATATAAAAGTTATTTGTTTATTTATGAGTACAAAGTAGAAGACCATTCCCTGGTTTTTGGTCAGATCCTTCAGGTAATTTGATAATCTCACTGTGTTAGTCAGCATCATGTTGTTTTAATGAAGTACTTGTAGAAGTACGTACAAAAAAGTTTGTTAGAGTTCATGGTTTTCAAGGTTCTAGTTCATTTGCATTGGGCCCTGTAAAGGCAGTGTATCATTGGCAGATCCTTGTCATAGAGCAAGCAACTCACATTGAACCAGAATGCAAAAGGAGACTGAGAACCCAGGGTAACATATTTTTTCTTTTATGCTGTGTCCTAAGAATAAAGGCCAGCCATCAGATCTTACCTTTCATACAGTGATGGTGGCATGCTTAACATTGGCTCATTGATATCTTTGTTCATCTGGAAGGAAATAACCTGCTTTAAGGAGCTGTATTGGGTTATTAAGATGGCTTATAATATTAGTACTTTTGGGTGTTTATTAGCTATTTTCTGATTTTCAAATTTAAAGGTATAATCTTGAAAATAATCAGGATAGATGAGATAAACAGAAAATAAAGCCAAGCCCGAACTAATAGAAGTTTAGAGGATAATTTTCCAAAAGGTCCTTGACACATAAAACTTGAAGGAAAGAAACAATTCCAGAGTTACCTCCATATGTGCACCATGCCATATACGTGCCCTTGAGAGCATATATATATATATATATATATATATATATATATATATATATATATATATGTGTGTGTGTGTGTGTGTGTACATGTGTGTGTGTGTGTACATGTGTGTGTGTTTCTGTGTGAATATATATGTATATATATATATGTGTGTGTGTGTGTGTGTGTGTATGTACGTGTGTGTGTGTTTGTGTGTGAATATATATGTAATGTGAATATATATATTCACATTATTATATATACTATACATGTGAATATATATACATATATGTATTATGTATGTATATTAATTTTGTCAAACTATAAGGGAGATAATTTTTAAATTAAGGCAAACAAGAAAATTATATGAAGATTCACTCAATGCTCATATTTTGATGAATATAACATTTTTAACATATGGAAAAATTGTTCATTTAATATGGAAAATCATAGGTTGCATTTGATTGACACATTGCCATATACAAACACATATATTGTATTTTACTTGTATTAAGCCACAATAATTTTCTCTAATTCTCTCCTGCATTGGTCACCTTCCTCTGCTCAAATAGCCTCATTTTTGTGGTATATACATACTATATAAAGTAAATTTATGAATATTATATATAATATATAGCTATATACTGTATACCACATGTATACTTATTGATTATACAGAGAATATGTGAATGAGAGAAGAGTTATTACTGGAATTTACATTTCACAGTAAAATATATAAAATTATTTCTAATATATGTTGTTAATTTAAACTACTTGTCTTTCACCTAAATTGTGAAAAGTTTGAAAGGAGTAGATGAGAGGTGTATACCCACCTCTGTAATTCTGCAGGTCTGAAGGGGTGAAGCAAGGTAAAATCCACACGTCATACTCTCTACCACTGGCTGTCACTAGCAATGTTCAATTCAGTTTTTACACTTACTGTTCGTGGGCCCTTGGTTCCCTCTGCATTCCTTCTGTTGCTGATCCAGCGATGACTTAAGAAGTATACCATAAGAGCCTCAGCAGAGCCAGGCTCCAAGATCTGCTGGAGTTAATAGTGGTGAAGTTAGAAGCTCAAATATTAACTCTGTCTAAGACAGTCTTGTTATTGCTTAAGTATAAGGTGAGCTCCTTTCCCATATAAACTCAGAAAGGAGAATTGAGCAATATTCCTAAAAACATGGACTTTAACTGTGGAGTGTGTTTAAGAAGAGAGAGTTTAGCTTTAGTTGGTTAACTGTTAATTTTTATTTGCTATACATCTGTTTTTCTTGTGAAAAGGATCTCATTATCTTGACATGAAGAAGCCTTGAATAATTAACATATTTCCAAAAGATGTATGTTGAGGCAAGGCATAATTTTATAGCTCCAATTTCAATGCAAAAATCATGATAAATATCTAGAAAAATAAACAGAGAACAACCTAAAACATTAAAGGGCTGGGGGAGAAAATTTGGAAAGAGTTCAGTGGCTATTAATTATAAGTTATCACTGTTTATATTTACTAAATATGGCAATTTTATTCTTCCTCACTATTTTATAGAAGTTCTAAGAAGGGAGAGTTCAATGAGTTCAAACAATCTATTCATGTTCCAAAATAGATGCACATGCAATATTTTAATCAATACTGACATAAGTCTAAATAGTGTTCTCTTTCCATAATAGACTGCTGCCTAAACAGTATACCATTCATGAATTCTGAAGCCAACTTGAGTTTAAGTTAAAAGTTAAATTCCATGACTCAGAAGATGTAATTCTGTTGATAATGTGTTTGCCTTGCAAGCTTAGTAACCTGAATTCAAACACCAATCCCCACATTAAAACAGCTGGGCACCATGGTTTGTGCTCATAAGCCTGGCACTGAGAAGGAGTATTTCTGGGCTCATGGGCCAGCAAGGCTTGCATAATTGGTGAACTCCATGCCAAGAGAGATCCTGTCTCATAAAACAAGACAGACACCACCTGAAAAGTAAAACCCGATTTTATCCTCCTGCATCCACATGCAGGTACACACATACAAAAATTAAATTTCAGTTTTATTTTAAGAAGTTGGCAGAAATAAGAGAATACTTTTTTTATTTCTTAGAAATGGAATCCTATACTGAGTGGTAGAGATTCTATGATAAAGCAAAGAGTCACCAACCATTCCCCTGTAGGCTCCAGGTTCACAGTTTTGGATGATGAAAATCATTCTTCAGTATGACTTATGCTACTTACCTAGGGCAATAGTTTAAGCCATTGTATTTGTGATTAATGATGGATTATATAAGTCATATTGTCTGTGTCCTCTAAAGAGGGTTAGTAGCTTACAGCACCAGGTAAAATTTAGTCAAAAGTGTCATTTATTGAGTTTAAAGTTATACTTTTAATCTTGGCTAACATTGCCTGCATAAGCTAGGGCAAACTCTACCCTCCCTTAACCCCGGGCGAGTAGGTTTCTACTGTACTTAATTATCTGTTCAATGAAATAGTTATAACTGGTACAGTGGTATAAACCTGCATTCCCAGTGCTTGGGTGATAGAGACAAGGGGTTATAATTTCAAGGCCAGTTTGTGCTACATACTGGGTCCAAATCAAGATTGTTATATATAACCAGACCCTTGGTCTCCAAACAAACTTTCTTTTCTTTGTTTCCCTGATTGATATGTTAGATGCATGAATACAGAGACCATGACTGTTGTGTCCAGCTTTGAGATGAATAGCTGTATAATGTTCACTGGGTATTGATGTACACACTTATATTTTTTACCTTTAGTAAGAATCTAATGAATTCAATACAGCTTTAGCATAATTAAGGAGAGAGAGAAAGAGAAAGAGAGAGAGATGGAATCCTGCACTGGTGAGTCAATTTAAAATTTCTTGGTTTATGATTTTGTATACAAACATGACATTGCATTTGGCACTGTGTAGGTATGACTTATTTTCACATCACAAACTGAATGAAGTCATGGGCTAGCTCTTCTGGCCAGGTTATAACAATATAATTTACAACACATTTACCTTTCTTATCATAATGATTTCTCATGCTACAAGGCTTCCAAAGCCACAAAGCGAAGCTAATTTTGGACTAAGGAAAAGCAGTCTCCAATTAGTGTTAAGGCATTAGTCAACTCAAACACGGATGCAACAATTCCAAATAAACATTTCCTACTTGAGATCATTGAATTCTTCAAGACTAGAGAAGTATGTGATGAAAGTATCTCAAGTATCTCAGAAACAAAAATGGGAACTGACAGTAATTGCTGGAGCCAAGAAATGAGAAATCTCAGCAAATGTTGACTCTGAAGTATAACATCATTAGAAAAATAATCACTTGAAATAATTCAAAATTAAATAGATTTTATGAAATGACATAAATAAAAATGTTTAAAGTAAGATTCAGGAAATGGGGGGAAATCATTCCTCCTTCAGAATTCCAAAGCTTCATTCACCCCAGATCATTGTCAATGCTGACTTACACATGAGGACTCTTCTTCAATTTCTTACAATGAGTTTTCAAAATTATTAATTAGTTTTTGAACATTTCTGCCATGAATACTGTATTTAAAGCATTTCCATCCTCATGCCTCTCTTTACAAACTCCTTGAATGCACCCCTCCCTCCCTCTTCAATTCATGAATTCTTAATTCCTGTTGTTACTTGAGCGTGTGTGTGTGTGTGTGTGTGTGTGTGTGTGTGTGTGTGTGTGTGTGTGTATTCTTGGAGTTTGATTATTTTAGAGGTTGTTCCTTGGATAAGAGTGATTTTACCTATCTCACCAAACATTAATTGCCTATGCCTCTTTTTCTAGGATTGGGACCCTGTTAGATTTCCCCCATCCATGCTGGCATCCGGATCTTGTTTGGGCAACCATATTGTTGAGAGCTTATGGGTGTAACTCCCCTGTCCTATGTGGAAGAAACTGTCTCATAGAAGACATATTGATGCTCTGGTTTTTACAGTTTATCCTCACAAACTGCCACAATGTTCCCTGACTCTTAGATGTAATGTTTTGTGGTTGGTATATTAACTGAGGTTGGGCACCCCACAGTCAAATGCTCTTTTGCATTTTGACTGTTTATTGGTTTCTGCCATCGTTTCTACCTGTTTTTAACAGAAGCTTGTTTGATTAGAGTTGGGAACTACGTTTATCTTCAGTATAAAGAAAAGTACTTAGATTGTAGTCAGAAATTATGATTTAGAAAAGTGACTGTAGTCCATTATCTTCTTTTCTAGAGTCCATGACCTCATTAGCCGTGGGTACTCGCCCGGGATTATAGTACCAGGCACAGTATTCCCTCCTATTAAGTGGGGTTTAAATCCAATAACACAGCTGTTGGATACCACCAAGGTTTGCATCCCTATATCCTATGAATATTTTGTCAAGCTGTTCACTATTTTTGGGTTCATGGACTTTACAGCTAAATAGGTCTATCGGTTGCTTTACTTGGCAACTTGCGTAACACCTCCAGACATGATGCTTCCAGGTCGGTTCTGGATCAATTCTTCTAAGTCTTATAACTAAAATGAGTGATATCTTCAGCAACCGGATCTTACTTTCAATTCTAGGAGATTTCCAAGGGTAGGGGCATTAGTCAACATTGTTTGGGGAGTTTCTTTGATGCCTTTGACT
>JAPYYD010007541.1:0-10187 GCA_028551405.1 Uromys caudimaculatus
GGGCCCCAGAATGGCGCTGCTTATATAGCCCTGAGGCAACGTGTCCTCCACTGGTTGGCGCGCCCCGGGAGTGGGCGGTGATTAGTCATGTACACCCATAATGCGCAGGCGCTTCGGGCGAGCCACCCCGCGCTATCCACAAGTTTCCTCAGAGTGACAGCGGAAGTCAGCGCCATCTTGTAATGGCGAATACTCTAACTGCTCCCTACACAGCTTGTTTCTTGGGACCATTTGCTTGGAAAATTGTTTTCCAACCTTTAACTCTGAAGTAATGTCTGTCTTTGTCACTGAGGTGCGTTTCCTGTATGCAGCAAAATGATGGGTCCTGTTTTAAGTAACCAGTCTGTTAGTCATGGCTTTTTATTGGGAAATTGAGTCCATTGATGTTAAGAGATATTAAGGAAAAGTGATTGTTACTTCCTATTATTTTTGTTGTTAGAGGTGGTATTATGTTTGTGTGGCTATCTTCTTTTGAGTTTGTTGAAAGATTACTTTCTTGCTTTTTCTAGGGTATAGTTTCCCTCCTTGTGTTGGTGTTTTCCATCTATTATCCTTTATAGGGCTGGATTTTTTGAAAGATACTGGGTAAATTTGGTTTTGTCATGGAATATCTTGTTTTCTCTGTCTATGGTAATTGAGAGTTTTGCTGGGTATAGTAGCCTGGGCTGGCATTTGTGTTCTCTTAGGGTCTGTATGACCTCTGACTAGGATCTTCTAGCTTTCATGGTCTCTGGTGAGAAGCCTTGTATAATTATGATAGGCCTGCCTTTATATGTTACTTGACCTATTTCCCTTACTGCTTTTAATATTCTTTTTTTGTTTAGTGCATTTGGTGTTTTGATTATTATGTTTCGGGAGGAATTTCTTTTCTGGTTCATTCTATTTGGAGTTCTGTATGTTCATGGGCATCTCTTTCTTTAGGTTAGGAAAGTTTTCTTCTATAATTTTGTTGAAGATATTTACTGACCCTTTAAGTTGGGAATCTTCACTCTCTTCTATACCTATTATCCTTAGGTTTGGTCTTCTCATTGTGTCCTGGATTTTCCTGGATGTTTTGTATTAGCTTTTTGCATTTTGCATTTTCTTTGACTGTTGTGTCAATGTTTTCTATGGTATTTTCTGCATCTGAGATTCTCTTTTCTATCTCTTGTATTCTGTTGGTGATGCTTGCATCAATGACTCTTGGTCTCTTTCCTAGGTTTTCTAACTCCTGGGTTGTCTCCCTTTGTGATTTCTTTATTGTTTCTGTTTCCATTTTTAGATGCTGGATGGTTTTGTCCAATTCCTTCGCCTGTTTAGTTGTATTCTCATGTAATTCTTTAAGGGATTTTTATGTTTCCCCTTTAAGGGCTTTTAGCTCTTTACCTATATTCTCCTGTATTTCCTTAAGGGAGTATTTATGGCCTTTTAAAAGTCCTCTATAATCATCATGAGAAGTGATTTTAGATCCAAATCTTGCTTTTCTGGTGTGATGGTGTATCCAGGACTTGCTAAGGTGGGAGAATTGGGTTCTGATGATGCCAGGTAACCTTGGTTTCTATTGTTTATGTTCTTGTGCTTGCTTTCTGCCATCTGGTTATCCCTAATGCTACCTGCCCTCCCTTTATCTGTCCCTCCTGTGATTCTGGTTGTGTCAGAACTCCTCAGAGACCAGCTGTCTCTGGGATCCTGTGATTCTGTGATCCTGTGATCCTGAGATCCTGTGTGTAACAGAGCTCCTGGGAGTCAAGCTGCCTCTGCGACCCTGACATCCTGGTGTGATCAAGCTCCTGGGATCCTGGGCATGTTAGAGCACCTGGGAATGGAGCTTCCTCTGGGTGTTGTGGGACTGGCTGAGGAGTTCATGCCCAAGGTCTTCTCAGGGCAACAGCCCAGACCAGAAGAAACCTGTGCCACTGGTCTGGTGGAGTTCCTGGGTTCCTGGATCCTGCTGGTTCCAGTTATTCCTAATGTTGGGGCAGATGTGTCCTCCTCACCTCTGATCCTATGATCCTGGGTGTGTTAGAGCACCTGGGAGTGGAGCCTTTTCTGGGTGTTGTGGTACTGGCTGAGTTGGCTCCCAAGATCTGCTTGGGGCACAGGCCCAGACCCCATTAATACTTCTTAAGATGCCTTAGCTGCCACAATGTATCTTAGGGCTAAGAACAGCATTTGGACAGTGCCATTATATCATTGAACTGGAAGGATATAAAGCATTGGGATCAGGAGTCCAAGACAAACCTCCCCTATATGGCAAATATAAGCCAACCTAAAGCTATATGAGACCCTGTCTCGAAAATCATGACTGGAAAAAGTAAAAAAGAAAATCTAGAGAAAATACATGATATTCTTTCTGGTCTCTGAAATCAGAGAAGCACAAAGTTTCGGGAGAGTTCTACATTAGTGAGATTCATGGACAACTCAAAAATAGTCCTTTGCTTTCCTGGAAGATGAACTAGGCCAGCATCCTCACAATGGCATTTATTTAGTACTCATGTGGAGCTGGGCCTTTATGATCATGTACACAAAATCCATCTACAAGCAAGTACAGTGTTTCTACTGGGGGGGAAAAAGCCATTTCTAAGCCATTTACTATTTTGATCAGTCTCTAAAGAAAAAGAGTTCTAACTCCATCCTTGATTCCCTTCATTTCTGAACTTTCCTTCATTATGGTGAAAATGATGTAAATTGGATGTGGATACAATCTCTTTTTCTTTATCAATCCATTGATGACTATGTTATGTAGGAAAAACAACAGATGGCAAGAAAGTATCCTTCTGTAAGTAAAAGTGTACTGATATAAAGTATCTCTCTCATAAGTGCACACATTGCCCAGAATATGAAATTCAAATTAGTGGTGTGTGGCATGCATAATGATGAGCACATATTTTGTTTCCCACAGCACCCCTGAGAACCAGTTAGTTTATGCATGAAATGGATTCTTTTGGATAGAATAGTGTGAAGGCAAATAACTGGTCTGCATCTTTAAAATAAAATTGCAAATTAAATGAATCAAGGTGCAACATGTAAAATGATGTATGAATCCTGCTAAATTTAATTGAATCCTAATTAAATTACTTGGAGCAAGATGAATTAGATTGTTTTTAAAGCACATTTCAGATAAACTTAATGAAATTCTGTAAGTGAAGGAGGTGGAATGAGCCTTGTTTAATGACTTGGTTGCTGATATATTAACTTAGAGTGACGAAGAGGTCAGGCTGACCTTGGGTCAGTCCTTCCTTTAGGAAGACAGATATTATATTACCTCAGAAAAACTGGCAGAAAAGAGAATTGGCCATACTTTATGTTGATGGTAGCATAACTTATTGAGACACTTAGTGATGGGTTTGTACTTGTATATTTTTTCTTCAAAGATTTTGAGTTCCCTGGGATTGAAATGGTCTATAAAAAGGAAACTGCCCTAAGATGAATGTTCCCTGAAGGGTGCGCCCCTTGTTTCTAGAATCCCTTAGAGGAGATTATGTCAGAGGGAGGGAGGATATCCTAGAAAGAGGAGGGCACAGCTGGGAGAAGATATCCCCAAACTGTGATAGCTTTCACAGGGAGGAAACATTTAGATTTATCCCTTCATGCCACTCAGGGGGTTACAGATGTGTAGGAGAATGCTTTGGTGGACCATTTAGGGAAGTTGTATTCCAATATCATGGTTCCCAGGCTGTACAGATTCATTTGCCCAAAGGTGGCATAAAACCTGCAAAACATTAATTCCAAGGGACAGTTTGAGTTTAGAAAATATGCATCCTGCTACTGCACAGGATCCAGTATACATAAGACTCTAGTCTGTTTACTCTAGAAGAGTAGGTAGAATTGGAAGTAATGGAATGAAACAGTTTAGGATGAGTTACCTAGGAAAGAAGGAGAGGAGAGGGGAGCAGAGGGGAGCAAAGGAGAGGAGAGGGGAGGAAGCCTTTCCTGTTCCCTAATAGTTAAGGACTTTTTCTGAATATAGAATCAAGAGTTTGGAATCAGGTTTAATTTGCTTCATGAAATTCTGTAGAACAATAGACCTCTGTACTTACACTCTTGGAAAAGTTTATTTCCATTTTTGTTAGTAAGTTGTTCATAAGTGAAGCATCTTGCGTCCCTCTAAACAAAAACAAAATTACCTGTTTTTCCCCCCTAATCATTTTGTAGATGCTCATCATTTTATTGTCAACAAGGACCATAGTTCTTTGGGGTTGGAGTCAAGGATAAGTGACGTCAGAGGAGGATAGGAAAGAGGCAGAAAGGAAAGGTCTTGATAAAAAAGAAACGTAATAGAATTGAAAAAGGGTAAATTAGGAAGAGTAAAGGATCACGCATCATGGTACCAGGAAAAAGAGAGCTGTTCTTATAACAAACATTCACATTCCAAAACAACATATAACATCAAAGCCAAATGAGTAAGGACCTGAATCAGTTATCTGGCCACTAATGCACTGGTACCTCATGTATGGTCTACATCCATAGCTAATCTAAAGAAGGTAGGAAGAGCAGAACAGGGGCACTACTGTAATACATAATTCATAAATGTTTTCTTATAGTATTCTCTTCTGCATTCCCAGTTCTGTATGAGATACATTAGTGAGAGAAAGTATCAATTTTCTTGTGAACTTGCCCTGTCATGTTTCACAAGTAAATCTTTGGTTTATTTGTCACCACTAGAATGAATCCTTCAGCGTTTTCCCATTTTGTGTTTATGAAAATATCTACTAAAAATTCATAACTGGCAGGGACTAAGGATATAGCTTAGTAGATGTGCTCAGTTACAAGCTGGGGCCATCTGAGAAAATGAAACCTTAGTTGAGAAAATGCCCCCACCAGACTGAGCTGTAAGAAAGCCCGAGGGGCACTTTCTTGGTTAACGGTTAATCTGGGTGGACTCAGCTCACTGTGTCTCTGGGCAGATTATCCAAGGGTGAATAAAAAAGCACACCGAGCATGTTAGAAAGAATGAGTTAGTAGGCTGTGTCCTCCATAGCATCTGCTTCAGTTCCTGCTTCCAGATTCCTGCTGGGAGTTTCACCTGGGACTTCCCTGGATGATGGGCTATGACTATAAGCTGAAATAAATCCCTTACTCCCTCAGTTGTTTTATTACAGAAATAGTAAATTAATCTAGTGGGCACTTGCCGTGAAATCATAAGTAATAGAATTTAAATACCCAGTGCCACATTAAGGCTGGGTGTAGATAGGGATCCCTGGGGCAAGCTGGCTAGGCAGGTGAAAAACAATCAGAGAAGACATCATCAACAACCTCTGGTTTCCACATACACCTGTGCACACATGTACACCCAGATACATAAACATATCCACACCACACAGATACCACACATTCTCCCACACACATACATGCACACCACAAACGTACACACATACACACCACACACATGTAGCCACATAATACACTCATGCATACTACACACATGCACACATGTACAAATACATGGCTACAGATAAGCATTTCAGAATAAATGAATGAGGAGTTAGAAGCAGATAGACTATGAATGTTGCCTTTCCATTACTATAACAACACTGGGTATAATCAACTCATGAAAAGGTTCATGTTCCAGAAGTTTCAGGTTATGATCAATTGACCCCTGTGCTTTGGGCCTGTTGTGAGGTAAAGCTTCATGAAGATGCACACAAAAGAACAGAAACATTTGCCTCATGGCTATGAAGCCAAAGAGAAAACGAAGAGAAAGAAACCAGAGTCATACTACTATCTCTGTTGAAATCAAAATCTATATGACCTGAAAACCTCTCATCAGGTCCCACCTCCTGAATACCTACTGATAGCACCATCATAGAGTCCAAAGCTCAACACACGGGACATAAGAATCTAAAGCACAGCATGGGGCTATGAAGAAGAAATAAGGTTCTACCCTCGACTTTTACACACATTCCTTAAAGATACAAATATTATGTTCCAACTCTAATAACATCAGAAGTCAAGGGATATCAAAAGACTTATTCCTATCAATGCATGGACATTAGCATAGAAGCTTAAAAAAACACAGATCGAGGCAATTACACAAACATAGAAGTATTGCACCTGATACATATACATCATTTCAGAACCATGGGAACAGTCCATATCACTTCAAAGATGAATGATATGCAAACATAGAACAATGTGCTCAATAAAAATAGATTAAATGCAAAGCAAGGATACAGAAATTACTGAATTTTTTCAAATACTCTAAGGTCAATGAAAGCTGGTACTATCACCAGGAAAGCTATCCAAATTATTCTGACTGTTACACTGTGGCTAGCTAAGGCTAGGTAATCAGAAGGGTAGGTAGTCAGAAGTCAGAGATACTATATGTAGATAGCACAGCATGTTGGGAAAGGGAGTGTGGGTGAGACTCTCCTTGATACTTCATTATCAATGACAAACCACATTATCAAATTGATAGCAATAATTTAACTGCCTATGGCCTTTTACATCTTGGTTTCCCTTGGGTTCTATACATAAAGTGGTAACTTGGAAAGCCACATTGATAGGATATCAGGTAGAAGTGAAAATCTGCCTCTTAAGCTTGTGAGAAAGACTTGAGTAAGGACCTTGTCACAACCTTGTGGCACAAGAGAACACGCTTGGCACTTTACTTCCTTTACAGAAACACCTAGAGTACACTGGAGATGAAAATATATTGGCAAGAATATAAAATCTGGATACTTTATATATTTAATTGTGGGGAGAACAAGACATCACTCAAATGTGTTGTTCAAACTTCAACCTCCCTTCATTCCACAAGCAACAGATGTCTTATGAGGGATCAGAAACCAACAGATGTGTAATCTGGGCATTCAGAGATATGCAAAGATCCAGCTAGACTCAAGAGTGAGCAGGAACTTCAGCTTGGCAGCTAAGTTAGATAAAGGGCCTGGGCAGTGTCCCACACAGAAGACTGACATCTATATCTAAATGCTTCTGACAATGGGCTTTCATATCACTTAAATCCTCTCTTTTATTTCATGTGCAACTTTCGGTAAAACAAGATATACAATGGTCCTCCATAGAAACAAAATCCAAATAGCACTGAAGTTTATAGATGGTGATTTAGAGAAAATGTTATGCTTGATAGAGAATGTAGTGTGAAGAATAATCTTGAAGGACATAATTATTAACCTCTTGAGCTTCTGGCACATCCATACCAGATCTGAAAGTTGGGTATCTTGACTTGTAGTAACTGGTGAGCTTATCTGTCTTCAGTATTCTTCAACACTAAAGACAGTGGTGGGGCCAGTGTGCTTTCTCATTACCCTGTGAGGTGTCCTCCTATTTCAGAGCTATAGCTAAGGATGAACAGAACAGTTATTTACATGTAATCCCATGGAGAGGTGACTAGGCTCTGCTTACCAGTGGTCTCAGTATAAGCCAGGTAAAGGAAGAGGCTTTCCAACTTCCCTTCACTTTGATGCAAGATGAAGTAAACATTCCAATTGGAATCTCAGGTTAAATAACATGAAAGAGAGATGTTTGGGGGTTGGGATGAAGAGAAACAGGAAAAAAAAGAAAAGAAAAGAGATGGTGGTCCTTAACCTCCCTACGGGTCATTTTTGCTATACTATGGAAGGAAGGAACAGCAAGTCTCTAAAACTACTTGCTTCATTTCTAAGCCACTAGTGAGGCATATCTGGGTTGGAAGATCATGTGGGCAGAGGGAGAGAGGGAGGAACATGTGTGGGAGAGGGGACAGGAAAGGGAAAAGGGGAACATAACCAGGTATTGCAAGGGGGAAGTAGTGAAGCGCTGAAGGCCAGCAGAATGAATGAAAACAGGCAATCTCAGGAGGTAGGAGGTGGGGTGTCCTCTAGAATATACCAGAGAACCTGGGACGTGAGAGACTCTCAGGACTCAGAGGGAGGGAACTTAGATGAAATGCCCAACAGTAGGGAGAGAAAACTTGTAGAGTCCACCTCCAGTAGAAAGACAGGGCATCAAGTGGAGAGATGGGGTTGCCATCCCAAAGTCAAAAACTCTGACCGAGAATTGTTCCTATCTAAAAGAACTGCAGGGAAAAAATGGAGAAGAGACTGAGGGAAAGGAGCCCCAGTGACTGGCCCAAATTGAGATCTAGCTCAAGGGGAGGCACCAAGGCCTAACACTATTTTTTTTCTTTTCTTTTTCATTTTTTTAACATTCATTTTTTTGTATTTTTTCTTATACTTTATTTGCATTTCCAATGTTTCCCCCTTTCTAGGTCTCCTCTTTGGCAACCACCTATCCCCTAACCCTACACCACCTTTATGAGGGAATTCCACCTCCCACCCACCTGGCCACCCACTCCCCTATTCCCACCTTGACATTCCCCTTTACTGGGGCCTCTCCTCCCCCTGATGGCCAACAAGGCCCTCCTCTGCCACATATGTGGTCCGAACCATGGGTCCTTCGATGTGTATTCTTTGGTTAGTGGTCCACCCTCCAGGACGACCAGGGAAGTCAGGGAGTAGACCCTGTTGCTCCCTCCATGGGGCTGCAGACTCCCTCAGCTCCTTCAGTCCCTTCTCCAACTCCTCCATCTGGGACCTCACTCTCAGTCCAGCGGTTACTGTTAAGTGAAACTTGGACATTCTGAACTTTTGGGCTAATATCCACTTATCAGTGAGTACATACCATGTTCGTTCTTTTGTGACTGAGTTACCCCGCTCAGGATGATATTTTCAAGTTTCATCCATTTGCCTGCAAATTTCATTAAGTCATTGTTTTTAATAGCTGAGTAGTACTCCATTGTGTAAATGTACCACATTTTCTGTATTCATTCCTCTGATGAGGGACATCTGGGTTGTTTCCAGCTTCTGGCTATTATAAATATGGCTGCTATGAACATAGTGGAGCATGTGTCTTTATTACATATTGGAGCATCTTCTGGGTATATGCCCAGGAGAGGTATAGCTGGGTCCTCAGGTAGTATTATGTCCATTTTTCTGAGGGTCCGCCAAACTGATTTCCAGAGTCGTTGTCCCAACTTGCAATCCCACCGACAGTGGAGGAGTGTTCCTCTTTCTCCACATCCTTGCCAGCATCTTCTGTCACCTGAGTTTTTGATCTGAGCCATTCTGACTGGTGTGAGGTGGAATCTCAGAGTTGTTTTGATTTGCATTTCCCTGATGACTAAGGATGTTGAGCATTTCTTTAGGTGCTTCTCGGCCCTGTGAATTTCCTCAGTTGAGAATTCTCTGTTTAGCTCTGTTCCCCAATTTTTGATAGGGTTATTTGGTTTTCTGGAGTCTAACTTTTCGAGTTCTTTATATATGTTGGATATTAGCCCTCTATCAGACGTAGGACTGGTTAAGATCTTTTCCCAATCTGTTGGTTGCTATTTTGTCCTATTGACAGTGTCCTTTGCCTTACAGAAGCTTTGCAATCTCAAGAAGTCCCATTTGTCGATCTTAGAGCATAAGCCATTGGTGTTCTATTCAAGAATTTTTCCCCTGTACCCATGTGGTCAAGGCTTTTCCCCACTTTCTCTTCTATTAGATTCAGTATATCTGGTTTTATGTGGAGGTCCTTGATCCACTTGGACTTGAGCTTTGTACAGGGAGATAGGAATGGATCAATTTGCATTCTTCTACATGTAGACCGCCAGTTGTACCAGCACCATTTGTTGAAAATGCTGTCTTTTTTCTACTGGGTGGTTTTAGCTCCTTTTTCAAAGATCAAGTGACCGTAGGTGTTTGTGTTCATTTCTGGGTCTTCAATTCTATTCCATTGATCTACCTGCCTGTCGCTGTACCAATACCATGCAGTTTTTCTCACTACTGCTCTGTAGTACAGCTTGAGGTCAGGAATGCTGATTCCGCAGAAGTTCTTTTGTTGTTGAGAATAGCTTTTGCTATCCTGGGTTTTTTGTTGTTCCAAATGAATTTGAGAATTGCTCTTTCTAAGTCTATGAAAAATTGAGTTGGAATTTTGTTGGGGATTGCATTGAATCTGTAGATTGCTTTTGGCAGGATGGCCATTTTTACTATATTAATCCTGCAAATCCATGAGCACGGGAGAGATTTCGATCTTGTGAGGTCTTCTTTGATCTCTTTCTTCAGAGACTAGAAGTTCTTGTTATACAGATCTTTCACTTGTTTGGCTAGAGTCACACCAAGATACTTTATATTGTTTGTGACAATTGTGAAGAGTGTCATTTCTCTAATTTCTTTCTCAGCCTGTTTATTCTTCAAGTATAGGAAGGCTACTGATTTGTTTGA
>JAPYYD010007542.1:0-10187 GCA_028551405.1 Uromys caudimaculatus
TCACAAGGGGCCCTCCCCTCCTTGATCACTAATTGAGAAAATGCCTTACTGCTGGATCTCATGGAGGCATTTTCTCAACTGAAACTCCTTTCTCTGTGATAACTCCAGCTTGTGTCAAGTTGACACACAAAACTAGCCAGTATACATGGGATTTAAGATGCCCTCAGGTAGACACTAATGATTCATGGCTGCCAGCATCTTGATCCTGACAGCTGAGCTGGGGAGAAGAGTTAGCAGCCAATGAAGCACTGCTACCTGCACCCTGCGGGTTGAAAGGGTGAAGATGAGGCAGAACCTGCAGGCAAGATGCTCTGAGAATGTCACTGGGGACACACTGATGAACCTGCAGGGTAGGACACCAGGGGAGATTGCCTAGAGGAAGTGCTATTTACTAGCCAAGAGGAAGGGTGTGCACTGGGGCATGTCTTGAGTGGGGAGACTATGCCAGCCTCACACAGAAAGAAGGGACTCTGGAAGTTTGTTTCAAGACCTGGACATGAGATGCTGTGTGCTTCATGAGAGACTCTGAGGAGTCCGGTATCCTCCAGTGTCGTTATACCTAGTTAGATTCGAAAGATTTTTTTCTTTTTGTTGGTTTTTTATTAAGGATTCTGATTTCCCATCTTTTAATCTTTCTACTACCTTCTAGAACACTCCAACTTTTGCCACCAGACTCGTTCTGGTACTCTTTCAGCAGTTCTGATTTTAAGATATGTCTGGTTGTTTTTGTTCCCAGCTTCTGTTCCTGCTCTTGGGATGGCTAAGTTGTGTAGACGTATGATGTCCAGAGACAAGGGAATGCAGCAGGCCCTGTGATTAGACATCGTCCATTCTTAGGTGCTTGGGAACAGAAGGGAAGCCAGGCATGCCCACACGCCTTCTCATCTCAATGTCTATTGACGAAGATATTTTATTCAATAAAAATTTACTGAATACTGTGCACTGTTCTAGCCACTGAATAAAGTGGTCAATATCCAGTGGAGTTTACAGGCTACAGATTTAAGAAATGAATTGATAATATTCTCGAAGGTAAAAGATGTTGATAATAGGATGAAAGAAAGTATCTACAAGTTCTGTGATAGTTCAATTCTTAGTAAATGATCAACTTGGGCTGAATGAAGTCAAGCTCTTTTACTCAAATCGACTCCACCAGGGATTAAGGGAAGGTGAAGGCATATGGAGTTAGATCTGAGTTGGATTATTTCCCCCTTTAGCACTATACACCAGTGGGAAAAAACCCCTAATATTTCTGTGTCTGAAGGTCCTTATTCTGGTGTAGACTAAGATGTGCCATCAGAAGCAGGATGGGAGCACAGTTTAAGGAGGCCCCCACTGTTGAGGTCATGTAGATGTGGAGTTGTCTCTTGCACGACCCCAAGAATGAGTATACCATTTAGTTTTGCATCCACTGTGCCTATTTGCCTCTCCTTAGCTCCTGCCCTACCCCACCATTGAACCTGTCTCATAAGGTTGTCATGTTACAATTCCCTGAGATGGAGGAAGAACACACCAGAATATGTATAAGCTGCAGGCTCCTCACTCCCTTGAGAAGGGGATGTGACAGGGCCACAGGCTGGAGCTCAAACCCAGCATCCTTTTCTATTCTGGTTCGAGGCTCTAAAAGAAAGTGGGAGTGTCCAGATACCATGATCTCCTATTAACAGTAAGAGGCTCTGTTACCACTGTGTCTGTGTGCCCAGTGAGTTTGCCATGATGGTCACGCACAACTCAGTGTGTTTCAGGATAAAAACATGTAGCTGAAATCCAAGGATAGGCAGGTATATCTCTAAGCTTTGGAAAGGGGTTTCAGCCATCCCCCGAGGAGATCTGGTAAAGCACAGAGGCTCCAGGAAACCAACACTCATCCCCTGGAACTGGTCTGTGAAATCCCCACAAAAGCACCTGCCACTGATGATCCAGTGTGGGGCGCCTAATGAAAAATGCCCGGGCTATTAGTGCTTTGCAAATTAAGGGTCCTTTCATTTATTACCATGCTCCAGTAAGGGTGAGCATTAATTTTTTTTCTCAAAGCAAATTCACTGGAAACAGACAGTTTAGAATTTATGCTTGTAATGATGGCTACATGGGCCATTAAGACCACCTCTAAGTGAGCTTAATTTGTAGCAGATAAATGTATATGTCTACATATTTTTCAACATAGTTTATGGTGCATCTTGCACAGCTGCGCCCAACTGATTAAATCCTCACAAAATTTAAATAGGAAACCCATTACGTAGACAGTATTAGAGCCATTCATCATGGAAGCAGTTTCAAATTAACTCTTTCAGTACTAAAGATGGGAAAGGGCTGGTGTGTGTGTGTGTGTGTGTGTGTGTGTGTGTGTGTGTGTGTGTGTGTGTGTGTGTGTATGTGTGTAATATGGTTGATGGTAACAGTGCCCAAGGGTGCTGGAACTTCCTGCAGGTTTGATCTCTTGGTTGCTTCTACTTCTTGGAAGTCTTGGGGCCATCCTAAACACCCTCAATGGACTCAGAATGATATTTTTGCTTATGGGGACGAGATCTGAGACTAGGTTCTAGCTGCCTGGTAGTGGTGGGCTTCATAGCCCCATACTTATTAATGTTCATGCAGACTGGGGTTATAGCTTGCAGACCAGAAGGGGCTGCCTTGGCAGTCCTGAGCACCTACAGACTCTATTCACTGTAGACCACAGTAAGCAGCAGCATGGTAGAAGAGACGTGATCATGACTGGAGCATAATCCCCAGCCTCAGGACATGTGGCAGTGAGCAATGGAGGAAGCTAGTTTCCAGGGACCAGCAGCTCAGAGCAGACATCATCCACCATCAGTGAAGGGAAACTTGCCTGCTGCTGTTTTGTAGCAGCCATGATCCCTTGGTGTGCCACCAGCTGCTAGCACCCGAAACTGAGGAAGGGGATAATCCAAGCTGGTACAGAGTTCAGGCTGTCTAAGGTCACCCTCCCCCTGAGGCTGATTTCCAGGGAGTTCTGCTTTAAAGGGCCACACAAGCCAATCCCCTAAGGCTGCAAGCACTTTCCTGAACACTTTCATGGGCTCACTTAGGCTTCATTCTGCTGTGGTTTCTGTGTGCCTGCCTCTGAAGTCGCTGTGCTGGACACTGAAATCCCAGTTGCAGCAGGGCTCAGAGCCTTGGTGACCAGTTTGAGAGTTCATCTATCCGATTAGCTTGAGAGTTGGGTCCACTTCCACAGAATGGATTCCATATGCATGCTCTGACTCTCTGTCTCTCTCTGTCTCTCCATCTCTCTGTCTCTGTCTCTGTATTTCTCTCTCTCTCTCTCTCTCTCTCTCTCTCTCTCTCTCTCTCTCATACACACACACACACACACACACACACACACACACACACACACACACACACACACACACATTTGGCCAACAGGTTGGAGCAGTAGAGCCTATAGCATGTCAATCTCTCCATCTTGGAACCCCCTTTGCTTTCAGAACTGTGAGAAATAAATGAATTCTTCATAAATAATCTGATTCTGGGCATTCTGTTACAGCAGCAGAAAGCAAGTAAAGTATAGACAGCCTATATATTCAGGATTGGAGCAGGTGGCAATTCAAAAGGATAAGAATTTGGTCAACACTCAGTATAGAAAATAATTCTTGAGGACCTTATACAGCAAGTCAATTAGATCTGAGGTCAAGCCTATTTCTGATCTTGTGTGACCTGGGACCTGTTGTGTAAGCTGAGAGCCGATTTCTTCTCTATAAAAAACGGGAACAATAGTGGTGCTTACCTCATCTAGACAGGTTGGCAAAGTGAAACTGTCCACATGGCATCTGCTGTTAAGGTTTGAATCTGAAATATCCCACAGGCTAGAGTTTTGAAGTATCTCAACTCTGGCACTATTCTGGGAAGCTGCGGAACTGGCAAACGGTGGGGCATAGCCAGCTGAAGTGGGTCACTGGGAGCAGGCCTCTGGATCTAGTCCAGTTCTCTCTGGTTCTTGGTCTTGTCTCTACATTGAGAACTTTGTTTGCCACTGGGATCCTGCCCCGTACTGAGGTATGAGCCTCTTTGCTATGCTTTCCCCACCATTACGGACTCAAGTTTTCTGAAACCATGAGCCAAATAAACCTCTCCTTTATAACATTCTTTCAGTCAAGAATCATGCCAGGAGAAAGCAGCTAACACATTTCCTGTGCTTGGCACTTAGCTTTCTTGTAAAGACCCTGACATTGACTTGCTCCCAGTTGGCAATAGAGAATAGACAGCAACACTGGCCATTGTAATCTAATGAGATGCATTTGGCTGTTGACATATACTCACACTATTTCAGGAGAAACTTCCTCATGGGCATCCGAGAAGATGGCATGAAAGTGGCTGGGCATAAAGGGAGGGGAAAGCAGCGTTTTCCTGGTTTATCAGTTCAGGAGGGTGTGTTGGGATGGAAACCACATACCTATGTGGCTAGGTAGGAGAGAGTCGGTTAACGCCTTAGCCCCTTTGGTGCTAGGCAGCAAAGCCAGAGCCAGGAGCTAGAAGAGAAGAGAGGAGGGAGAAAGGAAGAAGTTGAGAGGCAGAAGGTGGGAGGGAGGGCGGGCAGCCTTGGGACCTGGAAGATCTCTGGGTGCTTTATCCTGAAATTAACAAGGAGCCTTTGGAAAGGCTTTAAGCAGGAGCAGGATGGTCTGAATTTGCATTTTAGAAGGCTCTTCTGCAGCCACGTGGAGAAGAGCTTGGGAAGGAGTAGCAAGGCTGTCAGGGGAAACAGTTGGGAGACAATAGCAGATGTCTCATTAGTGCACAGTGAGGTCCAGGGCAGTGGGAATGGGGTGGAGAGAGACTTCAGGACCCTCAGTTTGTGACTGAGGATGAGGAGGAAGCGAGGGAGGTAACAGAGAGGAGACTTAAGTCTACAGCATGGCACGGAGCAAGACAGAGGGCAGATGGCTTGCAGGAGGAGATGCAAGCAGCTGGGGGGGGGGTTCAGGGAAAGTGCAGATTATTATTTGTTTATGTTAGGCCAGCATAGCACACCAGGCCTGACACACACCTCCTAGCAATCCGGAGATTGATGGATGGGTAATTTCCTCTAACGTCCCAGCAAATACTTGTGGGCACCCATCACACCTCCTCCTGAACATGTGCCTTGAGACAGTGAGGACTCCAACTGTTTATTAACTTGGTGTCAAGTGTAAACAGCAGACTTCTAAGTGTGACCAATTAAGGGCCCAGTTGAGGTGTGGCTGTCTCTGTCTGAAAGGAATCAAATGAAATGTTCCGTTCTAAGTGTTCAATTTCACCTGCCAGAGTCCCTGAGATGTCACCATCAGGTGCCCAGCTCTTGGAATGGCACGATTTATTTGCACATTGTCTCTCTTCTAAAGAATGCGTGACTCTCTGTGGACACCTCTCAGGGGAGGTCTTCCTTGTCCTTACTGAATCAAAACTACTTCTTCTCCCCTATGGAATGACCTTTCCAGGGAACTGCCAGAGGGAAAGATGGCAGCATAGGCAGGGTGACATGCCAATAACTTCAGGACAGTTGCAAAGGAGTGTCTAGGGTAGACCCAGATAGCGCCGTTTACTGTAAGCATCTCCTTTGCCAGCTCACCACTAAACACTCTGCAGGATCTTCGCATGCTTTCAGGCTTCTCTGCAAAGGCAGACTCTGTGGCCATCTGGGTCTTACAGATACGGCTGAGTGGTGATATAGCACCCTCAGCAGACATTCAGTCAGGGCAGAGCTTGGATCCGAACCCAGGGGCCAATGGGCCTCACAACCTGAGCCTGAGAACACAGCCTGGGTCTCAGCCACTGTCCCGTGGCTCTGTGTTTTCTCTAACCCTTTGGCTGATGTCTTGTGTCCTCAGCAGACACCCAACAGCTTAAGGGACCTCCCACACCAGAGTAGTAGACCTCACAGGGGAGGTGCTCCTGAACCATTTGAAGGAGCAGAGTGACAAAGGCCTTAGTGTTTATATCACTCTTGCCTGGAAGATCACCCACACCTCTTTCATTATCTGTGTGTCTTTCTCTTTTGCAAAGCTCAGCCCAGCATCACCACGGCTTAGTTTCTCAGCCTGCCCCTGTTCCATCTTCTCTCGATGCAGCAGTCCCTTTACTAGCCTGATTGAGGGTCTTCACTCAAGAAGCACATGCAAGTACATGTGGATGTCTGTGTGCATTGTGTGTGCATATGTTAATGTATATATCTGTGTGCATGTGTATCCACATGAATTTGTATGTGCATGTGTGTGCGCACGTGTGTGTATGTGTGTGTATGTAGTCATCAATGAATGTTCTACAGTCTCTTTCCTTTACATACACATGCGCGCACACATGCGCACACACACACACACACACGTACACACACATACACACACACACACACACACACGCATGCACGCACACCAGGGTTTGGATGTATCTACATTTGGATGGGCACACACCAGGATTTGGAAGTGTCTACCTGGCTGCTCTCAATCACAGGCCCTGCTTCTGGTATCTTCCAGTCCTGGTATCGCTCTCAATATTTCCTCCAGTGGATAAATTTCTCATCTATGACTGATAACCTGGGCATCCCATCATCTGGCCACTTTACATTAGTCAAAATTCATATCCTTTGCTGCTCACTGATGGTGGGGCTTTAAAACGGTGATTAAGCTCACGACTGATCCTCCCGTCTGAAAATGTGGGTGCTATTAGCCACAGCTCAGTAGAAACACCACAAAGATCACAGAAGCTGCTGTGCCGACAGCTTTTGGTCCAGGACCTGGTGCCAAATTGGTACTGAATACATGGGGCTTCTGTCATCATGAGGCCACAGAGACACACTGCGCATCCTGCCTGCTAGTGACAAACACAGACACTTACACCTGACAGTTTGGGCATCTTTTCCTTCACTGTCTCTTCTTATCCAGTTGCCCAGTGAGAATAGAAAAGAGAAAGGAAGGATGAACAGAGGGACGAGGCAGAGTGCATGACCGTTGTGCCAGCTGTTAATTCTTGAAGACACCCAGGGCTGCCCTGGGACATCAAAGATTTCTGAGCACCCTGACCCCAAGCCCAGTGTATACTGTTTGTATGTGTATCTTTACACGTGAGTTTTTTTTTCACAAGATAGCCCTTCATTAGATCAGGCCAGGGCTCCAGCGTAAAAGAGCACAAGGTCAGGTGAAGACAGCCAGAAGTCAGGACTCTAACCAAGGCAGTCTGGGCCATCTCCACTGCAGGAGGGGACTTAAGGTAGGGACCTGGAGCCCTGGAAACCTACTTTGTGGCAAGAAGCCATTGACTGACCTTTGGCACGGCTTCTGTGAGCTCTTTGAGAAGGATCCTGGATGATGGAAGGATATCAGAACAGGAGAGCTGGGCAGGGCATGTTTGCATGCTGAGGCATAGGCCCAAAGCAGTTGGAGGTAGTAGAAACAAGTTACAGCTAGAAAGAAAGGAACAGTCAGGAAACTTCTGGAAGGATCTTAAGGAGCATTGGAAGATAATTGCCATGCCATTGGTAATATACTTTAGGTTTTAAAAGTGTTTTAAGTTTATTTTATTATTTTATGTGTGTGGCTGTTTTGTCTGAACGTATGTCTGTGCATCACATGCTTGCAGTGCCCATGGCGGCCGGAAGAGGGCATCAGATCCCCCTAGAAATGGAGTTAAGGTATTTGTGGATACCATGTGGGTGCTGGGAATCAAACCTCAGTCCTCTGGAAGAGCAGCCAATATTTTTAGCCACATGGTAAAAATCTTTAAAGACATTTCAGTAAGAACCCAAATTTCCCAGGTGAGCTTCAACCAGTGATGGTGCTGCTACAGGTAGGTGTGTGGACCTGGCTAGGCGCACGTTAGTGTGCTTCTAAAAATGGACACGGCTGCAGGTTTTTAAGTCTTCAGTTGGATGTGTTAATGATGCATAATTGGCAATTAGATTGATGTAGTTGAAAAATGTGTGCCCATATTCAGAAAAATAAAATGCAAAAGTGTGTAGTATGTTGGTGTTTAGATTTATACACAGCCTCAGGTTTAAACAGTTAAAAAAACAAAAAGTCAAAATAAAGTTACATTCTGTTCCCAACACTTCCCAAGGCCAACTCTCCAGAAGTATTTAAACATACAGTTAGCTCCATTTTACAGTGGCAGAAAGCGTTAAGTGGTTAGCCCAAGGCTTGATCAGGGAGCCTGAACCCTTATTCTTGACAGCAGATGTAGCCTGTTACTGTATTAGCCATCTGTGCCTGGGTCCAGGACTGAATATGATCCACTGAAAGTCACCAAAATACAGGGAGCACTCTGTGTGCACCAGAGCTGGAAAGGCTAGGAGCTAGCCTCGACTAACTGGCTCTTGGTAGTGTCCCAGTGTCACTTTGGGTCTGAGACTGAGTAGCAACAACAAAAGCTGTGTACTTCACATCTGGTAAGAAGCTTGATGTCCAGGGTAATTGTAGGTCAGCAAACGGCAAAACATAGCCTGAGATAGGGGTGCCAGCCTGTGGTTCTGGACTGGCAATCACTTTACTGGGGGTCTCCTCAAATGCAAGAGCACACAAGGCCTGAGAATTTGCATTTTGAGGAACTGGGGGAGGCCTATGTTCCAACAAGCCTTCCAAGTAAGAGTCATGCTAAACCGTGCCTCCAAGCCAGGAACACTGGAAATTTGTTTCTCGATAGAATTGGTTTATTGCATTTTTACCATTGTTGAATTTTTTAAAGATTTATTAATTTAATGTCCATGAGTGTTTTCTTTGCATATGTATCAGTGCACCCTGCTTGTGCCTAGTACCTGCAGAGGTCAGAAGAGGTCATTGGGTTCCCTAGAATTGGAGCTAGGGACCATTGGGAGCTGCCATGTGAGCACTGGGAACCAAATGGAGATCCTCTGTAGGAGCAGCAAGTGCTCTGAACCACCAAGTCATTGCTCCAGCCCAAAATTGTGTTTTTAACGGACACATAGCAATGGCACACACTGGCTGGCTCTGGTGTGCCACTCCGATGGCCGTGTCTTTGTGCAGCACTGGCTGAGGTAGAGCTATGGCATGCCACCATCTCAAGTCTGCGGCTCTGGGGTGAGAGCCCACAGAAGCCTCTCTCCTATGCTAAGTGCCATACTGTCACCCACAGTGCCCCACTGTGCCAAAGAACACCAGGTGCCATCCTCCTAACGACCACAAGTCTATCTGCGGCCCCTCTCCAGAACTCGGCTTCTTTAGACACTTGAGTGGCACTGAGCAGTGTCTGTCTTTCTGGGATTGGCTGAGCTCATTTCGCATGTCCCCCAAGCAGTTTCTGGCTTGAAATGCTACTCTTTCTTTAGAAAATGACAATTCTAGGTTGAGTTTGGGATTTGAGTGATTTTTTTTTTTTTTTTAATTTTTCAGGATTAAAATGATTCGCCCACCTAGTCTGGAGTTAGTCATGCTCTCTGCCTGGC
Source organism: Uromys caudimaculatus (assembly GCA_028551405.1). Classification (NCBI taxonomy): domain Eukaryota; kingdom Metazoa; phylum Chordata; class Mammalia; order Rodentia; family Muridae; genus Uromys; species Uromys caudimaculatus. The sequence goes on from JAPYYD010007542.1 coordinate 9,389, forward strand.
TTTTCTTTCCCCTAACCCCTTTACCCTTCCATCAAAGCTCGTGCTTAGCTAAAGGCATTCACTCTTCCCACCCCAACCTGTACCCTCCTGATTAGAAAGCCTGGTGTGGCACAGTGGCCTAGCACACCGCAGGTGTGGTGGTTAGTTGGCACTTGGTGGCTTCACTGAGACTTTCTTGTCCCTTGTTCGCCAACAACTGTCAGCTGTCAACTCTCTATGCCCCACCTGTCCCCACAGAGTGCTCAAATGAGCACAGCCGGGCTGTATCAAGGCCTCCCTGCTTTAGATTCCCCTCCGGATCGGAGTCTCCATCATGCTGGTCTGACTCACTGATCTTCGAATCAGTTCAAAGCTCGTGTTCCCTAGGAAGGCCTCGGCAACCTGCGTCCTTCCTTCAAATTGCTCACACCAATAGAATCTCATGTTGTGTGGGTCATCCATTTGCAGGCATGCTTTCTCTCTCTGTCTCCTTCTTCCTTTCTTCACACTTTTTTGAGAAGGATCTTGCTACTGTAGCCGCCACTAGCCTGGAACTTCCTCCTCAAACTCAGACTCTGTCTGTTTCTGCCTCCGAGCGCTGTATTGCAGGTGCACGCCACCCCTTCCAGTCTACACGCTTTCTCTGAACTGTAGATTTGAGCCCATTGACGTCCAAACTTCCAGTTCATTTATCCCATCCAATTCAGCCATTCAGCAAAATGTTGTTTTGACATCTGCAGAGGCGAGGCCGGCTTCTTCAGAAGCACCTCAGTTCTCCAGGGCCTCATGGCAAGCCTCCATCACTGCCACCATGGTAAGA
>JAPYYD010007543.1:0-10186 GCA_028551405.1 Uromys caudimaculatus
CTGTAAGACAAAGGACACTGTAAATAGGACAAAATGGCAACCAACAGATTGGGAAAAGATCTTAACCAATCCTACATCCGATAGAGGACTAATATCTAATATATACAAAGAACTCAAGAAGTTAGACTCCAGAAAACCAAATAACCCTATCAAAAAATGGGGAACAGAGCTAAACAGAGAATTCTCAACTGAGGAAATTCGTATGGCTTAGAAACACCTAAAGAAATGTTCAACATCTTTAGTCATCAGGGAAATGCAAATCAAAACAAGTCTGAGATTCCACTTCACACCAGTCAGAATGGCTAAGATCAAAAACTCATGTGACAGCAGATGCTGGCGAGGATGTGGAGAAAGAGGAACACTCCTCCATTGTTGGTGGGATTGCAAGCTTCTACAACCATTCTGGAAATCAGTTTGGTGGACCCTCAGAAAAATGGACATAATACTACCTGAGGAACCCAGCTATACCACTCCTGGGCATATACCCAAAAGATGCCCCAACATGTAGTAAAGACACATGCTCCACTATGTTCATAGCAGCCATATTTATAGTAGCCAGAAGCTGGAAACAACCCAGATGTTCCTCATCAGAGGAATGGATACAGAAAATGTGGTACATTTACACAATGGAGTACTACTCAGCTATTAAAAACAATGATTTAATGATATTTGCAGGCAAATGGATGGAACTTGAAAATATTATCCTGAGTGAGGTAACTCAGTCAGAAAAGAATGAACATGGTATGTATTCACTGAGAAGTGGATATTAGCCCAAAAGTTCGGAATACCCAAGTTTCACTTTACAGTAACCGCTGGACTGAGTGTGAGGTCCCAGATGGAGGAGTTGGAGAAGGACTGAAGGAGCTGAGGGAGTTTGCAGTCCCATGGAGGGAGCAATAGTGCCAACTGGCCAGACACACACTCCCTTCCTCCTGGAGGCTGGACCACCCACCAAAGAATACACATCGAGGGACCCATGGTTCAGACCACATATGTAGTAGAGGAGGGCCTTGTTGGCCATCGGGGGGAGGAGAGGCCCTTGGGCCTGAGGGTGTTAGAGGCCCCAGTAAAGGGGAATGTCAAGGGGGTAAGACGGGGAGTGAGTGGGCGGTTGGGTGGGAGGTGGAATACCTTCATTGAGGCGTGGGAGGGGGAGGGGATAGGGAGTTTCCAAAAAGGAGACCTGGAATGGGGAAAACATTGGAAATGTAAATAAAGTATCAATCAACAAATAATTTAAAAAATTAAACAAAAAATAAATTAAATCACTTTGTAAAGACATTAAAAAAAAAGAAGATGTTTTAAAATCTTGTGTTTGTGTAAACTGCAGAAAGAGTTTGGTGAAAGAGAGAGAGAGAGAGAGAGAGAGAGAGAGAGAGAGAGAGAGAGACTGACTAAATTTTTGGAGGTAGCTGGACAGACGACTGTGGACAAGAGCTGAGAAACAATGTAGTATGTAGGCCAGACAGGAAAGGAAATGGAATCTGCTTCAAGGCTTCAAGACAGGAAAGGGTTAAGCTTGGGAAGTGGTTCTAGCAGAGGCCGGTGGGTGGCAGCAGCAGTAAAAGCAATGGGGCTGGGGCTGTCAGAGAGCCAGAGCAGCCTCCTGGAGCAGTCCTGGAGGTGGGGCTGCTGTGCTTTGGCGAGTTGGGTGGCTGAAAGGAAAGAGGGCCCCCTGGCGGCTGTGGGAGGCAGGGATGGTAGCAGTAGGCTACAGCTTTCTCAGAGGAGTTAGGGGATTTGATGAGGCCAGCAGTCTGCTTTCAGAGCAGGAGGAAAAGGCAAGCAACTGGCAGCAACTGGCAGCCAGCAGAGTAGGGTAGGTACCTGCAGTCTGTTACAGTGTCCTTAGAGGTTTAGATGGCCAATGGGAGGACAGAAAACACAAAGGGAAAGTCTGGAGCAGCAGAGAAGCCAGGGGGACAGGCACATCTTGGAGAAGGGAGGTGGGGCCAGTGGAGATGTGGGATGTGTTGGAGAGGTGAAGGCTCTATCTCCTTTTGCATTCATGCTCACAAAATTGTAAAGATTTTCATTTTGATTGTTTTCATCGGAGTATAAGGTCTATTTTTAGCGTTAGGATGCCCTCATAAAGTGGGTGTGAGTGTTGGAGTCGGGATGGGGGAAGAGGATTCCCTTTGCTAGTGGTAGCCAGGAGCCAGACCTGAGAGCCAAGGGCATTCCTTGAGCTTCAAGTGGCTTATAAGGAGGCCTGTGTGAGGGAGTGATTGTCAACCAAACTCCATCACATAAAGGGGGATAAAGTGGGTCTGAGGGGAACTCCAGAACCTGTGGACATAAGTTTTGACAGTTAGGAAGGTCATGGATTTCAGGTGAAACAGCTACCTAGTGAAAGGAACCAAGCCAAGGTGAATGCAATGTCCCTTATAGACAACCAAGGGGAGTCCACCATGGCTGCTGGAGCCATCCTGGGGTGCATTCTCCTCACCTGTGCAAGACAACAGGGATGTCAGACATTCAACAGACATCACCTGATGTCTTGGGTGTGGGGTGGGGGAATGTTTAGGTCTGGCAGTAAGGGAAAACTCACCAACTAGCCACTGTTGGATGAAGTGAAAGATGAGTCAATGTCCAAATAAGAGAATAGACCTTGGAAGCTAGCTTTAAGGATGTGTCTTAGTTAGGATTTTACTGCATGAACAAATGCTATGACCAAGGCTACTCTAACAAGGACAACATTCAGTTGACAAGCCAGTGGGCTGGCTTACAGCACTATCTTCAAGGCAGGAGCATACAGTGTCTAGGCAGGCCTGGTGTAGGAGGAGCTGAGAGTTCTACCTCTTCATCTGAAGGCAGCTAGAATACTGGCTTCCAGGCAGCTAGGATGAGGGTCTTAAAGCCCACGCCCACAGTGACACACTTCCTTCAACAAGGCCATACATACTCCAACAAGGCCACACCTTCAAATAGTGCCACCCCTGGGCCAAGCATATTCAAACTACCACAGAACGTAACAGTTTTCAGCAAGAGAAAAGGTAACAAAACCAATGTTTATCATACTGGGGTCTGTTAGAGCCCTTTACAGCATACACTCCTAACCACTGTACCATCTAGCTTCTAGCTAGCTACTCTTTAAAAGAACCCTAGATTGTAAGTAAATGGTGCTGATCCCACCTTCTCACTACTTAGGAGTAAGTCTATGTAATTGGTGACTTGGTTAGTTTTATCAACTTGACACAAACTAGAGTCACTTGGGAAGAGGAAATCCTAATTGAGAAATTAACTCCATCACAATGGTCTCTGTCATATTTTCTTGGTTAATTGTCTATGTGGGAGGGTCCAGTCTACTGTGGGTGATGCTCTTTATGCAGATGGTTCTGGGTTGTATAAAAAGCAAGCAGAGCAAGAGAGTAAGAAGTATTATCTCGCCGGGTTGTGGTGGTGCACGCCTTTAATCCCAGTGCTTGGGAGGCAGAGACAGGCGGATTTCTGAGTTCGAGGCCAGCCTGGTCTACAGAGTGAGTTCCAGGACAGCCAGGGCTATACAGAGAAACCCTGTCTCGAAAAACCAAAAAAAAAAAAAAAAAAGGTATTATCTCTGCTTCTATTCCTGCTTCCAGGTTTGTGATGAGCATAATAAAAAATGCCTTTTAGACATGTAAATATAGCTTAGTCAGGAATCCCACTACAACCAAGTCTTATAGGATATTTGATTATTGTACATAGAAAACCTAATTTATAGCAACATATAAAAGCTTAAATAGATCTCAGCCACAGTTAGGTGTCCTGTTGAGATACAGTTTGGGTATGCTTCTAAAGCTTCCATACAGAAGAATGTTAAAGAATGGAAAATTTCTGCCTATTTTAAGACAAGTTGCGTGGGACAGGTCTTATGTTCTCTGCTCTATAACCCAAGGCAAAGTCAGCTGGGTGATCTCAAGTTACCCCACCATAAAGGTGAAATGGTTCTGCCCCTAATGACTTGAGTTGGAACCCCCCTCCCATGACAGAAACATAGTTCAGCCTAACAAGGGTGTAGGGGAGGAGCTAGAGACTTCTTTGATAAGCAATTGACTCTTGATAGGTCTCTCTTTTGGCTTAGAAGAGCCTTAATGAAGGAGCTCCAGGTAAGAGATATGGATTTCCTCTTTGGGCTTGTAGGAACAATGAGAAGCTGCTGGCAGGATACAGGTAAAATAGTATTCTAGGAAAGAGAGCTGAGAAGGCCTCTTGGGTTTAGAGGAGCTAAGAGAAAGGCAGACTAGCTTGGTAGAATGACACAGATAGACATTTCTAAAGGCCAGTAGTTTAGTTATAGGGCCAGACTTATAAATAGATAGTTTGTATAGTTAAGAAAATAAATTTACCTGGCGAACATAGCAGGGTTTTACCCCAGTTTATGCCTCCAATGTCTTTATTGGTATAAATATTAGATAACTTAAATGGTTACATATTACAACCAAGGCCGCACCTGATAACCAGAAGCCAGTGATATCACTCGCTCAAGATAACCAGACATAGGTCTAGAACTCCACAATGCCCACTGGACCAAAAGACCAAAAGCAGTGCAATGCGCCTCACATCTTCAGGACTGTTGAAGAGAAGCCACCTTGACCTGTCCTGTGGCTGAAGAGTCTTCACCAGGATCCTCACCCTCAAACTGGAGACTACCATGAAAGACTAAACCCAACATTCAACTAAGATACACTGCACAGATACACTTCAACTAAGATACACTGTACAGTGACTCTTGTGTGATGACCCTCAGCATAATAAAATACAACTTTTGTCCCTGTTCCTATTACTCTGCCTGGAGAGTCCTTTGGGGCATGCCCAGCTGCCCTGAGCAGTTTGCTGTCCCCACTGGAGCTCCATTGTCCTGCTACCTCTCTGCCTGCCTTCCCCCACCCCAATCCCCTATATGCCATGTCCCCCAGGAGCATGCTCAGCTGCTGGGAGACTTGAACTGTTCCCTGAGTGCCATTGTCCAGCCAAAGGCTATATCCACTAGAGGCCAGCTACACCAGAAACATCAAGATTAGGCCCCCTCCCAATACCTGCTACATCAGGAACATCCAGGAACAACCAGATGGCTAAAGGCCAGCTTAAGAACACAATCAACAAAATCCCGGGCAATCCGACACTCTCAGGGAGCAGCTACTCTATGACAGCACACCCTGGATATCCTAACACAACCAAAGCACAAGAAAATGGTCTTAAGTCCAACCTTATAAACATGATAGAGGCCTTTAAAGAGGAACTGCATAAATTCCTTAAAGAAACATGGAAAACTACAATCAAACAGGTAGATGCAGTTAAAGGAGAAACAAATCCCTTAAAGATATACAGGAAATACAAACAGGTGAAGGAAATAAAACTGTTCAAGACCTGAAAATGGAAATAGAAGCAATAAAGAAAAGACAAACAGGTGCAAATTAAACTGTAAAAGTATCCAAAGTCTCAAAAGGCAATGATTTGTGTAATAACTTAGTGTATCCAGAGCCCTGTTCATCAGTGAAAATCCTGTAGATGATTGAATCCATAACATGAATCCTGACGTTGGTTATATGTGAGCATTTTCTTATATTTTTAGCCCCAGATGTTTGATTTCTGCGATTCATCCTTAGTAAAGCCATGGAAAGCAAACTTGAGTTTAAGAACTACACATGGCAGAGGGAAGAAGGAAACTGAACCTTTTCCCAGAAACTTTCTAGGTTCATTTGCATCTTTCCAGGTAGAACAAGTAGATAACTCCTCGTACAAACGTTCTACCCCCAGGATATAGCTAGACAGTTAGGAACAAGTTCCCACAAGGAGTGAGTCTTGTCACTAAATCATAAGATTGTTGAGGGTGTTTTGGGGTGAGCCTGTTCTAACAGGATCTCCGCACGAATCCATTTTCTTTTGTGAAGGTGAAGGACAGTCATTAGTGGTCTGCCATTCGGTTGTCTGGACCTGGCCTCATTCTATATTCAAGCACCTAGTAACTCACCCAAGTTGCCATTTTTTTAATTGCCATGAGCCAAATACTTCAATTGATTAATCCATTTATTTTAATGGCCGCCTTCATTGCTTTTCTTTTTGCTATCCATTTTATAGTTAGTCGGTAGGGGAAAATGTAGCCACCTTTTTGGGAAAGGCTAGAAGTGAACATTTTCAAAGTTTTTTTTTTTTAAATTGGTAGAAGCAAATAGAATGATGCCACCAGAGACTTGAGTGGAAATTGCCCATTTTGAAGGTGCCATTCTTAGAAGCCAAGAATTTGGTATTTAAAGTTTATCTTGAGAATAACATGTAATATAATTTGAAATAAAGATATAGTTAACCTTAAGAGCATTATAGCGAAAACATTGGTGGGTGGGGTGAATTTGTAAAATGAATGACTTTGATAAAGTTTTATTAGATTCTGTGTAGTGATCTGCTTTCCCTTTGTAATTTGTAGTCCTAAAAAGATTTTTTAAAAAATAAATAAATAAATAAAAGTCCATCCTTACATTTAGGTTTTATAGATCAGTCTTTTTATTCCCCCATAAATCCCATTGATCCCTGACGGTGTGCTGTATGTTGTGCTTTCAGATGTTGACTGTATAAGCATTAGTAACAATTTGTCCTTAGAACTCGCAGACTAAACACCTCACAGAGTCCAATGTAGCTAAAACTACATTGCCATTTCTACAGCCAGATCCTTGCATGTTGTTTGAAACGCACCCTGTTTATTATATACTGTGTATAGTGAAAGAGTGTGGAGTCTTCCAGAACTACATTATGATCTTTGATCATTGATCCCCCCCCTTACTTAATAGCACATGGGTAAGGCACCTGTGAGTACAATGTAAAGAAAGGGATTTATGAAATTATTCTCATTTTAAGTTTAAATGCCAACCTATGGCCTCCAATATGTAATTCCTAATAGAGATGTTAAAACTGTACTCTGAATCATGATTGGGTAACTGTTGACTGAATTCCTAACTTGGTGTCAGTTTCTAAGGCCTTTAAGTGTCTTGGGTACTGTATTGTGTCTTTAGAACTGATAAATGTCACCTTACTCTGGGATTATTGTCCTAGAAATATTCTGTTCTAATAAAATTTCCAGATACAAAAAAAAAAAAAAAAAAAAAGAAAAGAAAAGACAAACAGGGAATTCTGGAGATAGAAAATGTAGGGAAGAGAACAGGAACAACAAAGGCAGCATCAACAGAATACAAGAGATGGAAGAGAGGCTCTCAGCCATAGATGATATCATAGAAGAAATTGATACATCAGCCAAAAAAAAAGTTAAATCTAACAAATTCCTGAGGTAAAACATCCAGGAAAGCTGAGATATTATGAAAAGACCTAAGAACAGTAGAAATAGAAGAACACGAATAGTCCCAGCTTCAAGGACCAGAAAATATTTTCAACAAGATCATAGGAAAAAACTTTCCCAACCTAAAGAAAGAGATGCCTATAAACATACAAAAATCAAACAGAACACCAATTAAATTGGGGTGGGAGGGAAAGAAAATCCACCCACCACATAATTATTAGAAGAGTAAATCTATAGAACAAAGAAAGAATATTAAAAGCTGCAAGGGAAAAAGGCCAAGTAACATATAAAAGCAGACCTATCAGAATTACACTTGACTTCTCAACAGAGACTCTAAAAGCTAGAAGAGCCCAGACAGATGTCTTGCAGTCTATAAAAGAACCACAGATATCCACTACTATACCCAGGAAAACTCTTAATCACCATAGATAGAAAAAAAGGATATTTCAAGACAAAACCAAATTTAAATATCTATCCACAAATCCAGCCCTACAGAAAATACTAGAAGGAAAACTCCAACCCAAGGAGGTTAACTACACATAAGAAAACACAGGAAATTAGGAAATTCCATACCATCAAAAACAAAACAAGGGAAACACACACATACACCCCCCCCCCACACACACACACTCCAACATTACTGTCTCAGGGTTTCCATTGCTAGGAAGAGACACCATGACCAAGGCTACTTTTAGAAAGGACATTTAATTGGGGCTGGCTTACAATTTCAGAAGTTCAGTCTATTATCATGGCAGGAAGCATGGCAGCATCAAGGCAGACATGCTGCTGGAAGAGCTAAGAGTTTTAAATCTTGATCTGAAGGCAGCCAAGAAGAGACTGTCTTCCAGGCAGCTAGGAAGAGGGTCTCAAAGCCCAACCTCACAGTGACAAACTTCCTCCAACAAGGCCATTTCCTGGGCAAAGCACATTCAAACCACCACAATCACAAACATCAAAATAACAGGAATTAATAATCATTGGTTATTAATATCTCTCAACATTAATGGACTTAATTTCCTAATAAAAAGACACAGGCTAACAGAATGGGTGCGAAAACAGAATCTATCATCCTGCTATATGCAAGAAACAAACCTCAGCTATAAAGATAGGCACTACCTCAGAGTAGTGGGAAAAGTTTTCCAAACAAATGAACCTAAGATACAAGCAAGCATAGTCATTCTAATATCTAATAATATAGACTTCCAACCAAAATTAATAAAAAAAGATGGAGGACAGTTTATACTCAACAAAGGAAAAATCCACCAAGATGGCATCTCAATTCTAAACATCTATGCTCCAAACATACAGGCAAAAGGAAACATTGCTAAAGCTTAAATTGCATTTCAAACTTCACACATCAATGGTGGGAAATTTCAACACCCCACTCTCTCCAGTGGACAGGTCATCAAGACAAAAATATAACAGAAAAACAATGAAACCTAACAGATATCTATAGAACATTTCATCCAAACACAAAAGAAATATACCTTCTCAGCACCTCATGGAACCTTCTTCAAAGCTGACCATATACTTGGTCACAAAGCAAACCTCAACAGACACAAGAAAATTGAAATAACTCCTTGTCAGACCACCATGGATTAAAACTGGACTTCAACAATGACAGAAAGAACAGAAAGTTCTTTCTCATGGAAACTAGACAACTCTCCACTCACTGATTATTGGTCAGAGAAGAAATAAAGAATTTAAAGATATCTAGGATTCAATGAAAATGAAGGCAAAACATACCCAAATTTATAGGACACAATGAAAGCAGTGCTAAGCAGAAAGTTCATAGCACTAAGTGACTCCATAAAGAAATTGGAAGCTGGGCAGTGGTGGTGCACGCCTTTAATCCCAGCATTTGGGAGGCAGAGGCAGGTGGATTTCTGAGCTTGAGGCCAGCCTGGTCTACAGAGTGAGTTCCAGGACAGCTAGGGCTACACAGAGAAACTGTCTCAAAAAACAAAAGAAAAAAAAACAAAAAAATAAAACCAAAACCAAAACAAAACAAAACAAAAAACAAAAAACAAACAAACAAAAAACACCAAAACAAAACAAAAGAAAGAAAGAAAAAGAAATTGGAGAGTCCTCATACCAGCAACTTAAAAGTACATTTGAAAGCTCTGGAAAGAGGAACTTCCACCGGCGGCAGGGACCAAGACAATCTCCACAGCTCACCAGGAACTGCTCCGAACCTGGGAGACACAGGGACCGAGGTAGGCGGGCATAGAAACCCCCTGGATCCCAACAGGCGGGGACCTCAGCTTGGGGGCCACAGGGCTCCATAGCAAATTAGCGCAGGGACAAAGATACCCTCCCAGCAGCTTGGAAAAGCGGGGAGTGGGCCCAAGACAACCTCCACAGCTCACCAGGAACTGCTCCGAACCTGGGAGACACAGGGACCGAGGTAGGCGGGCATAGAAACCCCCTGGAAGCGGAGACCTCTGCCTGGGCCACCAGGACTCCATAGCCAACTAGTGCCGGAAAAAGCTACCCTCCCAGGAGCTTGGGAAAGCCATGAGTGGGATAAAGCGGAGCAACACCTCTCACCCGGACCTGCCCGGATCCGCCTGGACCCAGCACCTGAGAAGCCGTGGAACACAAAATCTCTGAACCTTCAGGTTCCCACCTGTGGGTGGAGACCTCTGCCTGGGCCACCAGGGGCCTATGCCTGGGGACCCCAGCCTAGGCCACAAGGCTCCAGGAGAGTGCGGGTATCCCAGGAGTGCTGACACACCTTTGAGCACAGGCAAAACCACCACTTCTGCTCAAACCCATTGGACGAAGAGGGACCCTTGCAGAGCCATCAGGGCATAGGAACCAAGGGACAGCTGGGGACAAGATCTTTGCGATTTCCTTCTGCACCCCAGAGCAGACCCAGTGCCACAGCTCTCCAAACCCAAACACCTCTCAGAGAGA
>JAPYYD010007544.1:0-10185 GCA_028551405.1 Uromys caudimaculatus
GTTTGGAGTTCTGTAAGCTTCTTGTATATTTATGTTCATCTCTTTCTTTAGGTTAGGGAAGTTTTCCTCTATAATTTTGTTGAAGATATTTACTGATCCTTTACGTTGGGAATCTTCATTCTCTTCTATACCTATTATCCTTAGGTTCTGTCTTCTCATTGTGTCCTGGATTTCATGGATGTTTTGGGTCAGAAGCTTTTTGCATTTTGCATTTTCTTTTACTGTTGTGTCAATGTTATCTATGGTATCTTCTGCTCCTGAGATTCTCTCTTCTATCTCTTTTATTCTGTTGGTGATGCTTACATCAATGACTCCTGATCTCTTTCCTAGGTTTTCTAAGTCCAGGGTTGTCTCCTTTTGTGATTTCTTTGTTGTTTCTATTTCTATTTTTAGCTCCGGGATAGTTTTGTACATTTCCTTTGTCTGTTTGATTGTGTTCTCTTGCAATTCCACCTGTTTGATTGTGTTTTCCTGTAATTCTTTAATGGATTTTGTGTTTCCTCTTAAAAGGCTTCTAGTTGTTTATCTCTGTTCTCTTGTATTTCTTTAAGGGTGTTATTCATTTCTTTCTTAAAGTCTTCCATCATCATCATGAGAACTGATTTTAAATCTGAGTCTTGCTTTTCTGGTGTGTTGGGGTATCCAGGGCTTGCTGTGTTGAGAGAGCTGGGTTCTGATGATGCCAAGTACCCTTGGTTTCTGTTCCTTATGTTCTTGCCCTTGTCTTTTGCCATCTTGTTAATTCTGATGCTAACTGATCTTACTCTGTCTGGTTGTGGCTTGCCCCTCCTGCAGGCCTCTGTGTCAATACTCCTTGAATACCAGCTCTCTCTGAGAGGTGTTTGGGTTTGGAGAGCTTTGACACAGGGTCTGCTCTGGGGTGAGAAAGAAATCAGAAGAATCTTGTCCCCAGCTGTCCCTTGGTTCCTGTTTCTTGATGGCTCTGCAAGGGTCCCTCTTGATCCAGTGAGTTTGAACAGAAGTGGTGGTTTTGCCTGTGCTCGAAGGTGTGTCAGCACTCCTGGGATATCAGCTCTCTCCTGGAGCCCTGTGGCCCAGGCTGAGGTCCCCAGGTCCCTGTGAGCAGTGGTGCTTGTCTTAACCCCATTCAAGGCTTTTCCATGCTCCTGGGAGGGTAGCTTTCTCCTGGAGCTCTTTGCCTATGGACCCCTGGTGGCCCAGGCAGAGGTCTCCACCCACAGATGGAAACCGGAATGTTCAGAGGTTTCCTCGACTAAAGTATCTTTCCATATCTCTACCCCACGGTCCTCAGTCCATGGCTATGGCATTATTCTTCTGACAGTAATGCGCTGTATTTACTAACCTTTTATCCAAGTATTTTGAATTTATCAGTTCTCAGCCCTGGAAAAGGATTAATGAAAAAACATTATCAAAGAAATAATATCATTTTTTTTCTCTCTTTTCAGCAATCTTGACACAGAAGAACTATGTGGTGAGTATCTTTAAGGCCAATCAATTGTTAATTTTATTTAGAAAAGGGAGAGATATAATGTGGTATTTTTCACACCTTGGAGTTAAAAGTCCTGGGGTAAGGAGTTTAAAGCATGAGTCTGAGTCACTGGGGATTTTTCTGTGTTCTTGAATTTGGCTCCAGTGTACATGTTACTTAAACAGTTGGACCTAGTTAATTTGCTTGTGAATAGAAAATTGGGATTGTGCAATGGTTTTACAGAAACTCACTAACTTAATGTGACTTCTCCATTTGCCTTATAATCATCAAGCAGTCTTTCCAAAGTTGTATCCTTGAAATATAAAAATAACTTTGTTCCATATCTGTGCAGTCATTTTAGAGACTTAAATGCACTTTTGAAAAAAAAAAAAGCACAACTGTAGAAAGAAAATATTTTCAAATGCCTAGTCTACCAGCCTTTTCATTTATCTGTTCTCTGTTATTTTTGTGACTGGGAACAGAAATCAGAGATTAAAAATGTGGGAAAGTAAGTGATCTGAACTTTATTCTTTGGTGTGAGAATGGAGCATTATGACACTACTGAACTTGAAAAATATGTGTGTGTGTGTGTGTGTGTGAATATGGAAAGTTTTATATTTTGCATTTTAAGACAAATGTGTTATATAAAACCTTTGCACAGTATGATTTATCATCTAGGCAGCCTAAAACATTTAGATAGTGTAAAGAAAAGGTTTTCTAAGGCTTCTCATTGAAATCACAAATGTTTCCTAGCTAATGCAGAAATTTTGCAATTTTAGAGCTCAGCACAGTCATCCAAATGGACATTTTATGTCATTTAAGATTGGTAACCTTCTGTTTCATCAATCTGGCAGCTCATCATGGAAAGATTTTGTCAGGATGAAGTGTCAAGTTGTGGTTTCAAGGCAGTAACTAAAACAAAACAAGTAATAATCACAGATCAGGAGCTTTCAAAGTGGCCATTAAATGCTATGCTTCCAGAATAATACCTGTACAATGTCCCTCCCAGTTCAGGGACAGAATCCAACTGAAGAAACAAGATCTGGTGCATAAGCAAGGCATTTTGGCATCCCAGAAGGTTAGACTTATGGGGGAAACCCTGCCATGCCTTCACACACAGTCAGAGGTGGCTCTCTTTCTGCATGGCAATTACTATGCTAACGAGACAAAGGGGTCTCCATAGACCAAGACATTAAAATGTGTGGTAAACAGCAAAGCCCTTGAAGGTCAAGTTGTAATCCATCCTCCTGTGTAGACAGCCCCTGCTAGTGAAGGGTGAGATAATGGGGAGAGCTAAGACAACCACGTTGATCATTTCGTGAAGGTAGAGACCTACCTCTTTCAGATGTCTAGATATGGCACACCAAAGTAACGATTCCCTCCAATTGTTCAGGTAATTCCTTTTATACTCAACTAACTTTGCCTGAGTAAGATGAGCCAACTGAAAAAAATAGCTATTATTAATATGTCTTAAGACAAAAACATTTAGTGGCTCTTCTTTATTTACTGTGCTGTCTGTTTGTCCTTAACGCATCTCTTACAAGTCCTGTTAGCTCTTAAAACTACCAAATGTTAAAGCACAAGAGTGAGTCTCCACTTAATCATCCATACAGGATTCTGTTTTCCTTTCTCTATAATAATGAAACTTGATCAATCATGTACCGTGTCTGTATTGGATCATTTCAATGCTGCCCTTCCCCCACAGTTTTAGCAAGGGAGGTGATTGGCCTTTGAGTCGACAGATTTTTCTATGTTTTTAAAATCCAGTGATTATATTCATAAATCTTGTTATAATACTCTGCTCTGCTCTAGAATATGCATTTTTATTTCTAAATTGCAGCTTCATTTCCCATTATTTTGTGAATATAAAATATTTAAGTTGGATTTTAATCAGAGCCAAAGTTTCAGTGCCAGCAAGTGAAATATGTCAGGTCACATCTCATACAAGTTTCCTGTACGTGTGGGAGGGGTGAGGCTTGATTGACATAGAAAGGAGATGTCATACACTTTCTCCTAGAAACCAATTACAGATTCTAGGTACCTAGATGTTAGCTTTATTAAGCTTTTGCTTAATTCATCAGTTAGTTCAATTATGGAACTAAAACTCAAAATCTATTAAAATATTACTTTAAAATAACTTTGAAATCTAATTTATGAGAATAATATATAAATAATATTTTTAATTAATAATGTTGCATCACGTCAGTATACCAGCTGGAGCACCCGTGGTGAATTTTGATTATGTATGTTTCTTCAAAGTGCATTTTTCTGTTGAGGTTTTTCTAGTCTACTCATCCACACCAATCAACTAACTGCATTAGAATAATCATTTCTGGACATTTCTATCTGATTGTGTCCTTCATATTCCAGGGGATTAAACCTTGTCTCTCATCTCATTTACTTTCTTTTCTGCCTGGTTTAAAAGCACAGCGGTGCTAATAAGGTACACACAGTGGAAGTCATTTACATTCACAAGAGAACGCTTTCTGAGACAATTTCCTACTCTGATGCATTAGCCATAGGCCCTTTTGTTCTTGAATCAGACCTAACTTGGAGGTCACAGAATAAAATAGGAAATCCAGCACTACTAATACCATGCAGTGGGGAATGGAGAAACTCACCTCTTGGGAGCACTTTATTAGTGACAGTGATATGCTGACTATGCATCGGTCTATAATTGGCCTCCTGGAAGATAATGTTCTCAAAGGATCTGCTTATGAAATTGCATTTTATTCTTCCATGGACACACCCAGTGTCAAGACTCCTTTGCAAAAGTCCCTCACATCAACTGAGAAAAACTGGTGCTAAGTTTTCTATAAAGACGGTGTGACTGCGTTTTTGGCAAATCCATGGAACTTATTTGTGTATTTTCAATAAAAGTAGGTTTTATTTTCTCTTATTACCCAGAAGAAAAGTGTTTCAAGTGATCAGTATCTGCTCCGAACCTACTTTTCTCCAATGACATCATGTCATGGAAAAAAGCAATTTTCTAGCACACACTGACATTGTGGTTTAATTAATAAATACGAATTGTAGTGACAGGAATATGACATTACTTCAAGCTCAGTCATTTCCTCCTCTTCTCTTTGCCCTGCACATTTGCCCATTCACGTTTCTTAGTCTATGATGAAACCCCTCCTGACAATGACCCTTGCCCTTGTCTCCTGAAGCCTCACTATCTCTCCCTAATCGCCAACATCACATCCAGGTAAAGTCTTTGAGAAAAGCTGTAGGATGTCACTCTATTTTTCCAAAATGTTCTACCTACCTGTTGCACATAGCCACCTTAAATTTAATTTTCATGTCATACTCTGCAGAATCTGTCGAAAATCTTAATTTCTGGGCCTTAACTGGTTCACAGTGGTAAAGACTATTTACATAGTAAATAAAAGTACTGCTCCTTCTTACATATGAAGTTTGGTTAAGAGTGTATGTCCCTGATTTTATAAATCTGAATTCTATAAATGAAATTCCCCTTTATCTGTATTACATTTCAGCGAATTTGAAATTACTTTGTGTTCCACGTTTTCATTTTAATTATCATTTCCAAGGCGCTACTTATTCCTAGCAATGGAAAAATAGAATAAACATGGCTTTTGCTCCCTTGAAATGAATCTCTGAAGTTATGAGTTGCTTTTACACATGGCAGAAGTGTGCCGATGGGCAGAGCCGCAGCTGGCCGCCTGGTGAGTTGCAGCATCAAACCTTGAGGGAAAGCTCACCCTCTTAACCGTTTCCTAAAAGAAACAGGAACATTTTTGCATTTTTTCTGAAATCGCTATCCTAGTGGAATCTCTAATAATCTACTGTTGAGAAGAACATTCTATTAACTCAACCTCGTCAACATGCCCTGACTCATGTCTCACCCACCCACATTTTTTGTAAGAAAGAACACTTTTTGTGGGTAATTACTTTTCCAATGAAATAGTATACTACCTTATTTTCATTTGAAAGATTTTCAGTTTTCATTTGTATAAAGCCAACATTTGCTTACTGATTTATGAAGTAAATTATCAGTTGTTTCTATTTTTGATTTATGATTATCTAAAACCCAATATAAATTTGTTTTAATACTTTTACTTTCCAGAATATTTTTCTCAGCACTTGGGTGAATATGAGAATGTTCTGGCCGCACTTGAAGACCTGAATCTTTCCATCCTAAAGGCAATGGGCAAGACAAAGAAAGTAAGGCCGTGTCAATGGTTGCTCTCGAGAATAATATCTTCCTTGAAAAAATATTTTATCGAAACTCATATGTATTTCTCAATTTATCATAAAAGTACAGATTGCTTCTATCAGTGATGGTTCATTTTTTATATTGACTATATTCTTCCCTCACAGTGAAATTGCAAGTATTAACTGTGCACTAGAAACTATTTTGTGTTGAGGATACAAAGATACCCAATGCTATTCTGGAAATTCTCAATATGGTGGTAATGCGTGTGTGTAAATAAATACATTATTATGTAATAGAGAGGAACCCAAGATGGAAAACTTAGTTCACACTTAAAGAGATAACACCTGCAAATTTAGAAATAAAGATCTTAGTCATTCGACAACAGAGAGGTAACAGCATGTATAGAAACTGTCAGAAATGGCCCAGGGCACTCACAGAAATAAACGTGAACAGTAAGACTAAAGTTTGGAAAAATAAGAGATTGACACAATTGGAGATGAAGCAGGATTAGGGAAGGACTACCTCTTCCATGATGACACCAAAGCCAAGGATGCAAGCTACTCCCAAGATGCAAATAAGACAGTATCTCAAGCAGAGATATGAAAGTTCATTTAGTCTTTTGGAAAGAGCGCATGAGAATTAGCCTGTAATTGGGGTAAGAATTCGAGGTATAGAATCAGGAAAGTGGACAAGGAGGCTGGTTAACCAGTTCTGGTGAGAGATGCTTGTATTTGGAGGACAAATTGATGATAAATGTGGAGAACAGAAAGTGGCTTGCACTTGTGTTTGCCACAATAGCTGTAGAATTTGGAGAAATATAGAATCCCACGGGATGAAAGGAGGGTTTTTTTTCAAGATAAACCTAATCTTTAGCTTGGATACTTGGATAGTGACTTTATCAAGATAGAATGTTGAAAGAAAACCAAGTGTGGGGCTGTAACGGCATAAGCTTTTATTGACTCTACACTGCCTTAGTGGTGTCTAAAAGAAGACAATTAAACTACTGGAGAAAGAAATCTGTTTCTCATAAGTAACATCTAGTGCTGCAGTTTCAATAAAGAATTTGAATTGTGTCATCTAGACACAGGGGAATAACTAAAATAAGGGGAGAATCTAACCCTGTGCAAAAAGACACTACAGCTTTTGCTGGTGGTAAGAAGAGAAGCAGCCAGGAAGGCTAGGGATGGGGTGGGAAGTTGTAAGACAAGCCAGGAACTTATGATATTTACAAGTTGAAGAAAAAGATTTTAAACTGTGGTGAGTGGTTAAATATTGACTGCTGTGTAGAAACTAAGAGGTGAGATTAAATTTTTAACTGTCAGTGAATCAAGTCGCACATTACATTTAAAATGCACGACAGCTAAGATGTTTTTAAAGCATACATAGAATTCCTGAATAAAGACAACAAATCTATACAACCAATGAATCCTTAGATTCCTAAAGCCACATGAAAAACTGTGAAATGAGATTCTTTAAAATGCAGGTGTTTACAGCATCCCAATCTGGAAACAGCAAAGTAGACGGACACCAGGCAAGTTCCAGACAGAAGGGGCACTGAGCACCTTGATCCACTGGGGAAAGAGCCACAAGTTTAAGTGGGGAAGGAAGGCTAAGGGATCTGTGGTGACAGTTGCCACCACAACATGGAAAGTAATGCTTGGGTTGACACAGAGTGACCTGTAAGGCAGGTATGTAAGAAGCACTTGGATCCTCAGGTCCCACCCTCTGCTCAACAATGACTTTTGGTCAACCGAGATTGGAATTTGTAGTCATTTCAAGGCTACAATATCATCTCTGGTCTGGGGCCACACTAGACATAGGTGAGAGATTAATTAAAAGTTTGTATCGTAAATGAAAAGGCATCCAGTACTCTTCTCACAAAACTCTCCGAGTCTTGGCAATATCTCCTCCAACAGGGAGGAGGCAACAGGGAGACTCTTCTTTCAAAAATCCCAACAGTACAAACTAACAAAACTGAAGAGCAGAAGGCAGTTTTTTGTTTATCCTAGCTTGATGCCTGGCTTAGTGGTCAAACCTGTTTTATGCCTGGGACACATTAAAATCAAATCAAATCCAGTCAGCACAGCATGGGAAGAGGAAGACAGACAGATATCTGTGTTCTGCCACACTATATGGTGCAGGCAAAAGAAGATGTTCATAGACCTGCCCTCCACCCCTCAGCACAGATGGGCTATAGACACACAGAGCCCTGCCTACCACCACACCGTACATTGAAGAAGAAGGAAGACAGACAGAGACCTGGGGACCACTATGCCACCCACAGACCTGCCCTCCTGCACACAGCACAGCCTGGCCATAAACACCTGTTTGCTGCCACATCATGCAGTGCAGACAGAGAGTGTCACCCAGGGGCACTGCCACTGTGGCCAGCCTGCAGTGGGAGCCACCACAATATCTGAGTGAATGGTGGTCATGTGGGAGAAAAAAAAAAGTGGAACAGTTTGTGCATTATGAAGAAAGATGGAACCGGACACTCGAGAGTGAACCTGTTGTTAGTGTCCATTCCCATCAACGGGGCCACGGTGAGGTCCCAGTCCAAGCTGCCTTTGAGGGCCATGTCTGGGTCTCTGGATATGCAGTGGCAGGCATCAGTGTCATGTCCGTATCTCATATTAACACTAGAGAACATGGAGACATTTCTGGTGGGGCAGCCAACAGGGACCACGTGTATGTCCAAGGGCTATACAGACTGCCCCTGCTCCTTACTTGTTTCAGTGCTCTGGAGAGCTGGCCCCATCTCTCACCAACTGCAGTCCTGGGGGGAGAGCAAGCCCTGCACCTGGCCCAGGCAACACAGTGGAACTGGTGGCCCTGGTGGGTTTGGGTGAGCCAGCCCTCAAGGCACAGGAGTGGGAGAGCTATCTCTGGCAGTTGGGAAAACGACTCACAGGGTCATAAGCACCGCAGAACTGACCCTAGTGGTGTTGGTACAGGTGAGCCAACCCCAAGGGTGAGAGCATTGGAGAACTGCCTCCCTCCCCGCGCCCCCTACTCCTGCCACTCATCTACCATGAAGTAGTGTAGACAGAGGAATGATGCTCTTTCCTCCTAGCCCCTGCGACAGAGAGGAGAGTTGGCCCCAGGGTCATAAGAGCAAGTGAGCCTGCCCTGTTCCTCTCTGGCTGCAGCTCTCAGAAGAGTAGGTCCTGCACCTTTCCTGGGCTGCGCAATGGAGCTGGCCCTGATGGTGAAGGAACTAATGAGCCAGCCCCAAGTGTTTGAAAGTGCGGAAAGCTGTCCCAGCCCCTTGCAGGCTGCAGCACTTGGAAATGTGGGCCCTGCAACTGGACTGGGCAGCACAGTGAAACTGGCTCTGGTGCTGTGGGGGTGGGGCATGCTAGGTGGGGGAAAAGTGGGGGCAGTGAGCCAGCCCTGAGGACATAGTAGGAAGTGTGGAGAGTAGGAAGGAGCACTGACCCTGCCTCCTGTCCATGGCAGCATTGAGTGGCATAACTGCAGCAGTGCTGGAGAGCTCAACCTGGTGGGTTCCATAAGGGAGAGCCTGTGGGCTGAGCAGTGCAGATCCCACATAGGCCCAGATTCAAAGATATGAGTTGGCCCACCCAAAAATCTATATTGTCCTGTTGATCCAAAGCGGATCTCCGTGACACAGAGCAACAACAAAATCATCAGGAAGTGTCCCAGTCAGCATCCAATATTGATGGTGTCACGGAAGCCAGAGGTCTCGAACCAGACTACGGTCTCATTGCAATGAATATTTTCAAGTGAAGATGTGTAGGCAGAGGGCTATCCTGAGAGACACACTGTGACATATTACGGCTTCCATGATGAGATGTTTCTATGCGTGTGTGTGTGTGTGTGTGTGTGTGTGTGTGTGTGTATGTATTTGGGGGAGAGGTTGCAAGAGCCAAGGACAGATATGAGGAGACAAGGTGATGAGAGAGACTGCATGATGTGAAACTCACAAAGAATCCATAGAAAGTTAAAAATACATATTATCTTTAATCTCCTTACAAAATAGGATGAGATACTATACTTACGAAGAAAGAAATAACAGACAACCCAAAGCAAGAAAGTGAAAGGAGAGGGTAGAAATAATACTAACAGAGTTTTAGAAAATAATGTTTAGGCTCACAGGAACTTGGAAGGCCCGTGAGTGGGGTTGAGGGGAGCAGCACCGCTCGCCCAGACCTGCCCGGATCTGCCGGGATCCGGGGCCTGAGAACCCGTGGACAGAAAAACTGTGAACTTTCCGATTTACACCGGTGCCTGGGGACCTCGGCCTGGGCCACAAGGCTCCACGTGAACAGAGAATCCCAGAAGTGCTGACACACCTTTG
Organism: Uromys caudimaculatus; assembly: GCA_028551405.1. Classification (NCBI taxonomy): domain Eukaryota; kingdom Metazoa; phylum Chordata; class Mammalia; order Rodentia; family Muridae; genus Uromys; species Uromys caudimaculatus. The sequence goes on from JAPYYD010007544.1 coordinate 9,949, forward strand.
AGCACAGGCAAAACCACCACGTCTGGATCAAGAGAGATCTTTACAGAACCTTTGGAGCATAGGAAACAAGGGACAGCTGGGGACAAGATCCTTCAGATCCCATTCTACACCCCAGAGCGGACCCTGAGGGACAGCTCCCCAAACCCAAACACCTCTCAGAGAGAGCTGGTCTTCAAGGAGTACTGACACAGAGATCTACAGGAGGGGCAAGCCACAACCGGACAGAGTAAGATCAAC
>JAPYYD010007545.1:0-10185 GCA_028551405.1 Uromys caudimaculatus
TTTTTAGGAATCTCAAAAAAACACCATTTACAGGAAAAGGACATGTTCTGACCCCCTCATGCAACCCTAGTGGCTCCTTATCAGATTGTAATCTCATCCAAGGATCCTCTAAAGCCATCCTATAATCTGATTTATTAAAAGGAGAATGATGTATTTTAAGCCTTTGAGAGCTATCACACACACACACACACACACACACTATATACATACATATATATATATATATATATATATATATATATATATATATACACACACACACACACACACACACACACACACACATACATACATACATACATACACATATATCCTAGAGAATCCCATACCCCACACTTGGTATAACTTAGTCTCTCTTATTCCTAAGTCTTGTGTTTAAAACCTATGTTAGAATACCTTTTAATAAATTGAAAACTCACACCCATATTGTTCTCAGTGTGCCTTATTCATTCCCAGAATGACTTACTTTCTATTTTTAATACATCCCAGCTCTGCTTTATTCTGGCTCATACTGAAACTCTTTTCTGCCTTGAACCCAAGAATTTGATACTCTCTGAGTTGAGTTCTCTGGAACACTAAGGGAGTTCCTCAAACTGCTCAACATGAAGAGTGGGGCTGTGCCTCTGTTCCTGCTGCTGACAGCACCACACCACTACACCTCATGTTCCCCATATCCTGCCCTTTCCTAGGACCGCCAACACTACAGCACTCTTCCAGCACTTTTCTTCTCCATACTATCGTTACCCTGCTTCAAGCAAGAAATGGAGCTAGTCCTACTTTGCATGATGCCAGTATCCATGGGAAAATAAATTCAAGGTCTTTAACATGGTATCCATGATCTCCAAAGCCTTAGGCTCCGCTTTCACTGCCTACCACCATCTGCCCCACACATAAATGCTTGTCATATTCTGCCTTCCTCTAACAATATGCCATGTAGAGTCTCCTTCCGAGAACTACCATGGAAAAGGAGGGAACACCAGCTAATGGAGTCTATCTTCCAAATAAACCCTGGACATCTCTGAGATGATACACCAGGGCAAAGCCACCCACATATTTTAGACTGCCAAACCTGCAACCTGAATTCTCAAAACAAAACCACTCAAAAATGGTAAATCATTGCATGAATGAGTGTTCAAAGTAAAACTTCCTGCTATGCCTGAACTGAACAAAGGACTTCAAGTAACCATTGCCAACATTGCCATAGAAGGACCATCTCTTGTCCTAATACTCATAAGGACATTCATATTGGCTCAAATATACTTTTTTCTATGTTGAGTATCTTTGTAATCTGATTTGAACATATAATTTGATTTATGTTGGAACATAATATAATATTACAGAAAATAATTGTTTTCTACTAGTGCATATTAATTGTACAAAGAAATTGGTTTCATGATAACATTGTTAGAGATCTAGACAGACATTAGCAGGCTTCGAAGGCATTGAATATAGACCTGGTTCTACACTAACAGCTTTGAACCTCATTTCTGTTTCCCTGGTAACCCATCAGTTTTAAGAGAAAGAAGCATCACAATTTAAAGTACCAGATGAAAGAGAGGAGAACAGAAGTATCTATCAGGACTTTGTTGAACCCCCATGAAATGAACCATCCTCATTCACGATCTTTCTCTTTCCCTCCCTTCTTCCCTCTTCTTCCACCCTTTTGCCCTCCCCTTTCAAAACCACCCCATCCACACAGTTGCTTATAAATTCTCACTGCTAAGCCTGCTCACTTTTCCAAGTTGTAAACAAAAAAAGCATAAAGGATGCCTTTCAACTCTTCTCTCTTTTTCTGTTCCAGCTACTAGCCAACCCTGAGGATGTTGGACGTGACTCTAGACATCCCAGGCTTTCTCTTATTATCACCTTCTCTCCACTCAGGTGTTTACAAACTTCCATTGCTGGGCCTAACTTATAAGATATGGGCTTCTCTCTTCCTCTTAGCTAAACCTGTCTTCTCACCAGCTGCCAAGATGTACAGGTTTCTTGCCTTGTTGTTTTCTCTCAAACTCTAATAAAATTATTCTTCCTTCTAAGTTCATTTTTAGACTCTTTTATTCATGACACTAAGAATCTACAAAAGAGAACACTCATTCCTTGAACAACATCGGCATGCATGCATATAATATACTTTGATCATATCCCCTTCTACGTCCCTAATATCCCACTCTTTACTTCCATGTCTAGGAAATAATTCTTATTCTTGATAAAGTTTAAGACAATAATCTATTTAGATTTAAGCATTCCAATATCTAAGGTTTTCCACTTCTAAAATTAAATCACTTAATGAAACTCCTAGAAATATACGTTGAATAACAATTCTTTAAAATGGCACAGAATACATGCAATGCTTTTCTAATGTTCTACTCTAATCAGCCAGCAGGGATGAAATCTTCAAAGATGCAAATAATCACCTCCTCAGATCTATCACTCTGGATAGAAATCAAAGCTGTAGAAACACAAACCAAGAGTGTACAGGCACATTCCTCAGCATTTGGTTTCTCTGGCTTCCCAAGACAGGAGTGAATGGCTCTGTTTTTTATCTATCCATTAAGCCTTTAAGAAATAAATAATATCACGTCAAAATTCAATATCTTGTAGAGCAGTCTCCAGATGCTGCACATTTCAAGTTATTATGATCAAGCTTCTTAAAGTAAAGGCAACCTTGCTGCACATGTGTGCCATGCACGCTCATGGCACAAACACACACACACACACACACACACACACACACACACACACACACATACAAAACTCTAGCCCAGCTACAGAGACTGTCAATACAATGACTACTGAACAATCGTGAATTATGTAACCAGGGGCCTTGCATATAACGTAGGAAGTACAACCAATAAACAAGTAAACAAAAAAGATGGCTAGTCACTGTAGCAGGGGCAGTTAGTGAAAGCAACTGGCATCTCTGGCAAAACTTTTTTTTTTTTTTTTTTTTTTTTTTGCCATTTGAACACACACTAGGACAATGATGGGTACCTGACCTTATTCCAAGGGTTAATTAAAAAAAAAAAAAAAAAGGCTACTTTGCTGAAAGTATTGCTAACAACTGCCTCTTGGTTCTGAATACTACGTTCAACAATAGTCTTACTGGCACTTTGCTAACAAATGCAAAGGTGCTCCATATATAAGCATTCTATGTTTATGAATTTCAAACTTTGCATAAAATCCCATCTTTACCTCCATAGTTTAAATGCTTATTTTATGTTTTATTTAGTGTATTTCTTTGCTGTTTATTGGATACTTTCTTTATATTTCCCCTTTCCATGTCTCCCCTTTCAATGTCTCCCCTTTCCATGTCGCCCCTTTCCATGTTTCCCCTTTGGAAACCACATAGCAATCCCCCCTCCTCTGGGTCTAGGAGGATGCTCCCCCACCCACCCATTCCCATCATCCCACAAGGCATTCCCCTACACTAGGGCATCTAACACCTTCAGGCCCAAGGGCATCTCCTCCAACTGATAACCAACAATGGCAACTTCTGCCAAATATGTGGCCAGTGCCATGAGTTAATCCATGTGTACACTTTGGTTGGTGGTCCAGTCCCCAGGAGCTCAGGGGGAGGGTCAGGCCCGTTGACACTGTTGCTCCCCCAAGGGGCTGCAACCCCCCTCAGCTCCTTCAGTCCCTTCTCCAACTCCTCCATTGGGGACCCCATGCTCAGTCCAATGGTTGGCTGCCAGCATCCGCCTCTGTATTTGTCAGGGTCTGGCAGAGCCTCTCAGGAAATAGCCATCCCAGGCTCCTGTCAGCAAGCACTTCTTGGCATCCACAATAGCATCCGGCATTGGTGGCTGTATATGGGATGGATACACAGATGGGGCAGTCTCTGGATGGCCTTTCCTTCAGTCTCTGCTCCACACTGTGCCTCCGTATTTCTTCCTGTGAGTATTTTATTCACACTTCTAAGAAGCACTGAAACTTCCACATTTTTTGGTCTTCCGTCTTCCTGGGATTCATATGGTCTGTGAATTGAATCTTGGCTATTACGAACTTTTGGACTAATAACCACTTATCAGTGAGTGCATATGCTGTTGTTCTTTTGTGACTAAATTAACTCACTCAGGATAATATTTTCAAGTTCCATCCATTTGCCTGCAAAGTTCATGAACTCATTGCTTTTAATAGCTGAGTAGTATTCCATTATATAAATATACCACATTTTCTGGATCCATTCCTCTGCTGAGGGTTATCTGGGTTGTTTCCAGCTTCTGGCTATTATAAATATGGCTGCTATGAACATAGTGGGGAATGTTTCCTTAATACATGTTGGAGCATCTTCTGAGTATATGCCCACGAGGGATATAGCTAGGTTCTCAGCTAGTCCAATTGTCTGAGGAACCACCAGACAGAGTGGTTGTACAGATTTCAGTCACACCAGCAATGGAGGAGTGTTCCTCTTCTCCACATCCTTGCCAGCATCTGCTGTCACCTAAGTTTTTGATCTTAGCCATTCTGACTGGTCTGAGGTGGAATCTCAGGGTAGTATTGATTTCCATTTCGCTGATGACTAAGGATGTTGAACATTTCTTTGAGTGTTTCTCAGCCATTCGAGATGCCTAGGTTGAGAATTCTCTATTTAGCTCTGAACTCAACGTTTAATAGGGTTATTTGGTTCTGTAGAGACTAGCTTCTTGAGTTCTTTGTATATATTGGATATTAGCCCTCTATCGGATGTAGGATTGGTAAAGATCTTTTCCAATCTGTTGGTTGCCCTTTGGTCCTATTGACAGTGTCCTTTGCCTTACAGAAGCTTTGCAATTTTACAAGGTCCCATTTGTCGATTCTTGATCTTTAGAGCATAAGCCATTGGTGTTCTGTTCAGGCACTTTTGCCCTGTGCTCATGTGTTCCAGACTTTTCCCCACTTTTTCTTCTATTAGATTCAGTGTGTCTGGTTTTATGTGGAGGTTCTTGACCCACTTGAACTTGAGCTTTGTACAGGGAGATAGGAATGGATCAATTTGCATTCTTCAACATGTAGACCTCCAGTTGAACCAGCATCATTTGTTGTAAATGCTATCTTTTTCCACTGGATGGTTTTAGCTCCTTTGTCAAAGATGAAGTGACCATAGGTGTATAGGTTCATTTCCGGTTCTTTGACTCTATTCCATTGATCTCCCTGCCTTTCTCTGTACCAATACCATGCAGTTTTGATCACTATTGCTCTGTAGTACAGCTTGCGGTCAGGGATGCTGATTCCCCAAGAAGTTCTTTTATTGTTGAGAATAGTTTTCACTCTCCTGGGTTTTTTGTTATTGCAAATGAATTTGAGAATTGCTCTTTCTAAGTCTATGAAGAATTGAGTTGGAATGTTGATGGGGATGGCATTGAATCTGTAGATTGCTTTCGGCAAGGTGGCCATTTTTACTAAATTAATCCAGCCAATCCATGAGCATGGGAGATCTTTCCATCTTCTGAGGTCTTCTTCGATTCATTTCTTCAGAGGCTTGAAGTTCTTGTCATACAGATCTTTCATTTGTTTGGTTAGAGTCACACCAAGATACTTTATATTGTTTGTGACTATTGTGAAAGGTATTGTTTCCCTATTTCTTTCTCACCCTGTTTATCCTTTGAGTACAGGAAGGCTACTGATTAGTTTGAGTTAATTTTATATCTGGTCACTTTGCTAAAGTTGTTTATCAGCTGTAGGGGTTCTTTGGTGGAGTTTTGGGGTCACTTAAATAAACTATCATATCATCTGCAAATAGTGATGTTTTAACTTCTTCCTTTCCAATTTGTATCCTCTTGACCTCCTCTTGTTGTCTAATTGCTCTAGCTAGAACTTCAAGTACTATATTGAATAGATAGGGAGAGAGTGGACAGCCTTGTCTAGTCCCTGATTTTAGTGGGATTGCTTCAAGTTTCTCTCCATTTAGTTTGATATTGACTACTGGTTTGCTGTAGATTGCTTTTACTAAGTTTAGGTATGGGCCTTGAATTCCTGATCTTTCCAAGACTTTTAACATGAAGGGATGTTGAATTTTGTCAAATGTTTTTAAAGCATCTAATGAAATGATCAAGTGGTTTTTTTTCTTTGAGTTTGTTTATGTAGTAGATTACATTGATGGGTTTCCGAATTCTGAACCATTGCTGCATCCCTGGGATGAAGCCTATTTGTTTGTGGTGAATGATCATTTTGATGTGTTCTTGGATTCAGTTTGCGAGAATTTTATTGAGTATTTTTGCAGTGATATTCACAAGGGAAATTGGTCTGAAGTTTACTTTCTTGTTGCATCTCTGTGTGGTTTTGGTATTAGTGTAACTGTGACTTCATAGAACGAATTGGGTAGTGTTCCTTCTGTTTCTATTTTGTGAAATAATTTGAAGAGATTGGGATTAGGTCTTCTTTGAAGTTCTGATAGAATTCTGCACTAAACCCAACTGGTCCTGGACTTTTTTTGGTTGGGAGACTTTTAATGACTGCTTCTATTTCTTTAGGGGTTATGGGACTGTTTAGATAGTTTATCTGATCCTGATTTTACTTTGGTATTTGGTATCTGTCTAGAAAATTGTCCATTTCATTCAGATTTTCCAGTTTTGTTGAATATAGGCTTTTATGGTAGGATCTGATGATTTTTGATTTTCCACAGTTTCTGTTATTATCCCTCCCTTTTCATTTCTGATTTTGTTAATTTGGATACTGTCTCTGTGCTTTCTGGTAAGTTTGCCTAAGGGTTTATCTATCTTGTTGATTTTCTCAAAGAACCAGCTCCTGGATTTGTTGATTCTTTGTATAGTTCTTTTTGTTTCTACTTGGTTGATTTCAGCCCTGGTTTGATTATTTTCTCCCATCTACTCCTTTTGGGTGTATTAGCTTCTTTTTGTTCTAGAGCTTTCAGGTGTGCTGTTAAGCTGCTAGTGTATGCTCTCTCTAGTTTCTTTTCGGAGGGACTCGGAGCTACGAGTTTTCCTCTTAACACTGCTTTCATTGTGTCCCTTAAGTTTGGGTATGTTGTACTTTCATTTTCATTAAATCCTAGGAAGTCTAATTTCCTTCTTTATTTCTTCCCTGTCCAAGTTGTCACTGAGTAGAGCATTGTTCAGCTTCCATGTGTATGTGGGCTTTCTGTTGTTTTTGTTGCCATTGAAGACCAGCCTTAATCCATAGTGATCTGATAGGAGGCATGGGATTATTTCAATCTTCTTGTATCTGTTGAGGTCTGTTTTGTGACCAATTATATGGTCAATTTTGGATAAGGTACCATGAGGTGCTGAGAAGAAGTTATATTCTTTTGATTTAGGATGAAATGTTCTATAGATATGTTAAGTCCATTTGATCCATAACTTCTGTTAGTTTCACTGTGTCTCTGTTTAGTATGTTTTCATGATCTGTCCATAGATAAGAGTGGAGTGTTGAACTCTTCCACTATTATTGTGTGAGATGCAGTGTGTGTTTGAGCTTTAGTAAAGTTTCTTTTATGGATGTGGGTACCCTTGCATTTGGAGCACAGATGTTCAGAATTGAGAGTTCTTCTTGGTAGATTTTCCTTTGATGAGTACAAAGTCTCCTTCCTTACGTTTTTTGATGACTTTTGGTTGAAAGTTGATTTTATCCGATATTAGAATTGCTACTCCAGCTTGTTTCTTGGGACCATTTGTTTAGAAAATTGTTTTCCAGCACTTTACTCTGGGGTAGTTTGTCTTTGACACTGAGGTGCATTTCCTGTATGCAGCAAAATGCTGGGTCCTGTTTATGTATCCGGTCTGTTAGTCTATGGCTTTTTATTGGTGAATTGAGTCCATTGATGTTAAGAGATAATAAGGAATAGTGATTGTTGCTTCCTGTTATTTTTTATGTTATTTTTATGTTTGTGTGGCTTTCTTCTTTTGGGTTTGTTGAAAGAAGATTACTTTCTAGTTTTTTCTCTTTTTTTGCCATACTTCTTTTTTTTGTTTTGTTTACATCCCAAATATTGCCCCCTTCCTGTCCCCCCTTGCATCCATTGCTTTCTGAGAGGACAGCTCCCCCACTCAGGTATCTCTCCACCCTGGTGCATCAAGTCTCTGCAGGGTTATGGTCATCCTCTGAGGCCAGATGTGGCAGCCCTCTGTTACATGTGTTGGGCACCTCAGACCAGCCCATGTATGCTCTTTGGTTGCTGGTTTGGTGTTTTTTCTAGGGTGTAGTTTCCCTCCTTGTGTTGGTGTTTTCCATCTAGTATCCCTTGGAGGGCTGGATTTGTGGAAAGATATTGTGTAAATTTCGTTTTGTCATGGAATACCTTGTTTTTTCCATTTGGGGTAATTGAGAGTTTTGCTGGGTATAGCAGCCTAGGCTGGCATTTGTGTTCTCTTAGGGTCTGTATGAGATCTGCCCAGGATCTTCTAGCTTTCATGGTCTCTGGTAAGAAGTCTGGTGTAATTCTGATAGGTCTGCCTTTATGTGTTACTTGACCTTTTCCCCTTACTACTCTTAATATTCTTTCTTTGTTTTGTGTATTTGGTGTTTTCACTATAATGTGGCAGGACGAATTTCTTTTCTGGTTCAGTCTATTTGGAGTTCTGTAGGCTTCTTGTATGTTCATGGGCATCTCTTTCTTTATGTTAGGGAAGTTTTCTTCTATAATTTTGTTGAAGATATTTACTGGCCCTTTAAGTTGGGAATCTTCACTTTCTTCTACACCTATTATCCTTAGGTTTGGTTTTCTCATTGTGTCCTGGATTTCCTGCATGGTTTTGGTTAGGAGCTTTTTGCATTTTGCATTTTCTTTGACTGTTGTGTCAGTGTTTTCTATGGTATCTTCTGCACCTGAGATTCTCTCCTCTATCTCTTGTATTCTGTTGGTAATGCTTGCATCTATGACTCCTGATGTCTTTCGTAGGTTTTCTAACTCCAGGGTTGTGTCCCTTTGTGATTTCTTTATTGTTTCTATTTCCATTTTTAGATCCTGGATGGTTTTGTTCAATTCCTTCACCTGTTTGGTTGTATTTTCCTGTAATTCTTTAATGGATTTTTGTGTTTTCTGTTTAAGGGCTTCTAGCTGTTTACCTGTGTTCTCTTGTATTTCTTTAATGGAGTTATTTATTTCCTTCTTACAGTCTTCTATCATCATCGTGAGATGTAATTTTAAATCAGAGTCTTGCTTTTCTGGTGTGTTTGGATATCAAGGGCTCGCTGTGGTTGGAGAACTGGGTTCTGTTGATGCCACATTTCCTTGATTTCTGTTGCTTATGTTCTTGCCCTTGCCTTTCGCCATCTGGTTATCTCTGGTGTTATCTGCTTTCTCTGACTGTGGCTTCTCCCTCCTGCAAGACTCTGTTTCAGTACTCCTGGGAGACTAGTTCTCTCCTGGAGGTATTTGGGTATGGAGATCTGTGGTACAGGGTCACCTCTAAGGTGCTGAAAGAAACCAGAAGGATCCTGTCCCCAGTTGTTCCTTGGTTCCTGTGTCCTGATGGATACAGGACCAGGAATTTGAACCGAAGTGGTGGTCTTGTCTGTGCTCACATGTGTGTCGGCAGTCCTAGGAGACCAGCTCTCTCCTGGTGGTATTTATGTATGTAGCACTGTGGCACAGGATCAGCTCTGGGTACAGACGGAAACCAGAAGGCTCTTGTTTCAGGCTACTCTTCGGTTTCTGTGTCCTGAGGATTCCAGGCGTGTCTCTCTGATCAGAAGTGGTGGTGTTTCCTGCACCCACAGGCTTGTCTGCACTCCTGGGAGGCTAGCTCTCTCCCAGTGCTATTTGGATATGGAGCCCTGTGGCATAGGATTAGCTCTGGGCCATTTAAATGTTTTTTAAAGTCCTCCTAATAATAACTGCCTATCTTAGTGGCATGCAAGAACCTACCTCTAGCTGAGAAGCTACTGACAGTTCATGGCTGTTAGGGGAGAGAGAGTCAGTTTTCTTGCTCCAGTAGATGACCCCACACCTACGCAGATATGGGCAGTGCTAATCATACTCAGTAGGTTATGTTTTTAAGGGGAAAAAGAAAAAAGAAAAGACATAAAATAAGTAGGAGGCTTCATCAAGGTCCCAGGAGGAGTTGGAAGGGGAAGAGTGGAATAAGTATGATCAAAATACATGTGTATGGTAGCCAAGGAGCGCCATAGAGAGGAAGCCTCACAGGAACTTGGAAGGCCCGTGAGTGGGGTTGAGGGGAGCAGCACCTCTCGCCCAGACCCGCCCGGATCTGCCTGGATCCCGGGCCTGAGAACCCGGGAACAGAA
>JAPYYD010007546.1:0-10182 GCA_028551405.1 Uromys caudimaculatus
AAAGGTTTGAAGGAGCTGAGGGAATTTGTAGCCCCATGGAGGGAGCAAGAGCGTCAATGGGCCTGAAACCCCCCCCCCCCGGTCGTCCTGGAGTTCGGACCACCAACCAAAGAATACACATCTATTGACCCATGGTTCGGACTACATATGTGGCAGAGGATGACCCCCATGGCCATCAGGGAGAAAGGAGAGACCCGTGGGCCTGAGGGTGCTTGAGGCCCCAGTAAAGGGGAATGTCAAGGTGGGAATATGGGGATGGGTGGGCGTGTAGGTGGGAGGAGGAATTCCCTCACAAAGGTGGGGAAGGGGAGAGGATAGGGGGTTTCCAAAGAGGAGACCCCGAAAAGGGGAAACATTGGAAATGTAAATAAAGTATCAAAAATAAATAAATAAATAAATTAGAAAAAAAAGAAAAGAAAGGAAATCATTCCTGTGTGTTACTTTCCTTACTATATGTTCAAATCTGTGCAGAGCCGACCTTTCAACTCCCACGTTACATGCAGGATGTTCTCTGACTCACATCCTTAACATTTCCTATAAACATCTTGTCTGTATCTTCTTTTTTTTTTTAGCTGTCTTTTCTCTTCACTAACTTTTCCTGGAAGACATGCCCCATCTGCTTTTTCTGAAAGCACAATACTCTCTACTCTTGTGGTTTGAATAGAAACTGTCCCCCAAAGAGTTAGAAAGAAAGTATAACTCCTATCATAGTTTTTTTTTTTTTTAAGTCATCACCTATTTAGAAATTTTGTGTACTTTTTAGAAGGCAAAGGCTACCTGGAGAAAGTAGATCACTTGGGCTAGGCCATGAAGTTTGATAGCCAAGCTCACTTCCTGCTTACTTTCTACCTCCTATGGTTCCAATGTATACATTTGGTTTCCAGGTTCTGCTGTCAGGCAGTCCCTGCCTGCTGTCAGGCAGTCCCTGCCTGCTGTCAATTCTTCCCTGTCATGATGGAATTAACCCCCTTAAACTGTAAGCCAGATAAACATTTTCCTCATTACCTAACTTATATAAGGTGTTTTATCACAGCAACTGGGACAGTCACCAATACAAAATACAGAGGTAATTGGTTGGGTTGCAATACAATGTTTGCTTTAAAGAATCAAGTACCAGTTATGTATATTACACTATTCAATGGAATGTTTTATGACAAGATAAGTAGTCTCTTTTATGCTGATGTGAGTGATGATTTTGAACTTGAAATATGGTTATTGAAACCAGAAACTGCTTTCTTAAAATTTATTTGATTTTAATGAATTCAAATTTTGATTGATATCCAACTTAGAGACCCTGAAACTATCCTTAATCTGACCCCAGCTCTAATTTAAAGCCTTTTACTATGTTTCAATTTCATTAAGATGAGGAAAATATATTGTCTATTGTAGAAACAAATACTGGGTCCCAATAAAATATAATTTTCAGACTCATCTTGTGAGTTCTGCACAGGTCATAATCGTGCTATCTCGTGCTCCTATAAATATGGTAAGGGTGGATTTTAAGACTTGTGAGATATGAGTCTTCTTGGGTAATGAATTAATAGGTAAGATCACTATAGGTTCTCCATAAAAAACATGCTAACTTCAGTGTGTGTGTGTGTGTGTGTGTGTGTGTGTGTGTGTGTGTGTGTGTGTGTGTGTTTATATGTGTTCATAGTCCAGAGGTTCACAGATGTCCTTCTGGATCACTCTTATCTTATTTTTTCAAGACAGGGTGTCTCACTGAATGTGTATTACTCTAAATTAGGTAGACTAGATGGCCAGAAACCTTGAGGAATTCTCTTATCTCTTTACTTAGGAATCCTAGCCGCAGGGTTATAGGTGGGTGGTGCCACATTCAGCTTATTGTTTGAATGATTACTGGATATCTTCATGTTAGATTTTGCTCACTGAATAATCTCCTTATTCCTTTACTTCTGTCTTTATACTAGCACAAATGAAAGCTTTGCATGCCTGATTATAGTTAGTAACCTACCACTTACTTTAATGCTACACATAAAATAATCCTAACATTTGGTCCCAATACTTTTGGCTACTAGCTCCATATTTGGGAATGTTTAAAAATAATTAGGAAATCTTTTTTAAAATGTGTAATTTGGTAACCCAGAATCCTAGACATCCATATTAAGGTCCTCCAAAGTGGAGACTGAGTTTGTGTTGTATCACACACCCTAGCAGGTCTCTGGGCAATTTAGAAATAACAAATTAGCAAATAAAACACATATGTCTATTGGCACAACATAATATTGACTCATCAAAAACTTTTACCTACCTAGTAGGAAGCCAGACTTCCATCTCTGTCTGATAGTAACTATTATCTACAGAAAATGTTTCTATGTTAAAATAAGGTTGAGAAGTTTCAAAATGACAAAAATTAAATAACTCTTTTGGCTGCTGATTTTCATAGTCTCTCTCTCTCTCTCTCTCTCTCTCTCTCTCTCTCTCTCTCTCTCTGTTTGTGTATGTGTGTAAGTTGTACAAGTGTGTGTTTCATATGCTTATAAATTGTAAGAAGGAAAATCATTAGAAGTAACCTAGAGTTTTGCAAATATATCTGGTCACTGTAAAGGTTAATATTGATTTTTAATAAGGTTGTATCTAAACTCATTTAGGAAAGAATCAAATAAGCATGTGGATGGCTTTCTAGATTGAGTTAATTGAGGAATACCGATCTTGGATATAAGAAGCACCAGTACTCAGAGAGGGTCCTGGAGGGAATGAGAAAGGAGCTGCTCGGTAGCGTTCATCTCTCTGCTTCCTGATTGCAGATGATTTTATGATCTGATGCTTCAACCTGTTTCTATACCTCCCTTGCTCTGATGGATTGTTCCCCCCAAAAAAGCGAATATTGTCAAGTGGTTTGTAATAGCTGTGGAAAGAAGTAACAAAAACAGCCCAAGTATCTTAAAATTTTCCAGTTTCAGACTAGGGTATGCTTTATGATTACTAGTTGTGCTTGCTGGATTTTCTGTTAAGTTTACAAAGTATAGAATCATTTGGGAAGATAAAACTTCAGTGAAGAAAATTCCTCCATGAGATTGCCTTATGGGACATTGTCTTGATTTATGATTAATATGTAGTAAGAACAATTCCCTCTGGGCAGTGCCACCCTTGGTCCTGGGTGCTATAAGAAAGCAGACTGAACAAGCCTGAAAGAGCAAGCCAACATGTTGCACCCCTGCATGATCTCTGCACCAGTTTCTGAATCCAGGTTTCTGTCCTATGTCAGCTCCTGCCCTGACTTCCCTCTGTAATGGGGTGAAATTTGTAAGCTAAAATAAACTTTTCCCTTCCCAAGTTACTTTTGCTCTTGTAGTTCTATCACATTAAGAGAAACCCTGAGACATTGTTATTGGGGGATCTTGAGCTTCTTCTGGTACAGATACCAGTAGCAGTATGGTTCTTGTGTCCCAAACATGTAATAATTTAGACAGTACTCAGTAAAAAAGCAAACAGCTGATGGTTTAGGAGACAACAGATCTTCATGGTAAGTGGGAACAGACAAAGCATCTACAATCCTGATCCTGGGGCATAGGGGGGAGGGTGTGATTAGTCAGTCCTTCCTAGAGATAACTCCTGCCCCACATTTGGACACATTTTGGGAACTTTATATTCATCTTTAGTGCCTTGATTTTGCCAATGTGGACTAACACATGTATCCATCCAGGCAAAAGATAGCATCTTTCAAGATTCTCCAACTGACGATGATAAGACAGTCTATTTTGATAGTAGATGCCTTGGGCTGCAGAGTTGTATATTAATTATTCAACTTATATTATTACTTATACAAATAATTATATTAAGTAGCATATTAATCACTGTGGTAGTTTGAATGAAATGTCCTCCATGGGCTCATATGTTTGAATGCTTATTCAGAAGATGGTAGAACATTTTGGGAAATATTATGAGATGTGGTCTTATTGAAGGAGATGTATCACTGGAAGTGGGTCTATTTCCCCCTCTCTCTTTGTCTTGTAGTTATTGTCTAAACATGTAACCTCTAAGAAAAGGGCCTACTACCATGCCGGCCTAAATGCTACCCTGCTCCCCAGCCAGATGATCATGGACTAGCACTGTGAAATTGTAAGCTAAAAAAGAAAAAAAAAAAACTCTTTCTTATGTAAGATGCCATGATCATGGTGTATCCTTACACCAGTGAAAAGGTGACTAACACATCCATACAGGACCTAGGAAATCAGCTAAGTGAACAGAAAAATCAAAAGCCCTTGAAGCCATGACCCTGGTGGAAAGCAAGCAAATCCAAAGCTAGGTATGTTTTGTGTGTGTGTGTGTGTGTGTGTGTGTGTGTGTGTGTGTATGTATAGTATGTGCGTTGACTGTGTGGTGTGTATGTGTGTTAATCCTGTTCTGCTATAGATAGTTGTTTTCCCATGTTTGCATTATGTAAACACAGCTCTTTCTTTTCCTAAAATGGTTTTACAGTAGAGATTTGAGAATTTCAAGCTAAGCTTATTAATATGAGATTCATCAGGCTAAGATGTTCAGACTTTTAAACACTGAGGTTTATAAGCAAGTCTAAAGGCAAATATTATAATCACATGAAGGAAGATTTGATGTTGTCCTTTCCATGTATGTGTGTTATATTTATATAATGTCTGCTTAGCATACACAAGGTCATGGGCAAGAACTGAAGCATGACAAAACCTAAAACATCCACCTTTGTTTTGCTATAACCATCATAGCTATTGGACACAGATTTTAGTTCATACACTATTCAGAGTCTGTGTTGAGGGCAGACATAAAATTAGGAGTCCAAAGTGCTGTTAGTTATCTGTGTCTGAAGTGATTAAGAACAACTCTTACTGGAGTTGTTAGAGTCAGAGCCTGAAACCTAATGGCAAACTATCAAGCCAGGTTTAGACACCTGTCATCAATTGACCAATTTGACCAACAAGTAATAATGAAAGCAGAAAAAGGAAATGTACTTTATTTAGCCACACTGGGAGGAAGAAGAGCATGGTGCAGTGGTGCAATGACCCTCCATTCTCCAACTTCAAAATCCTTATTTGAAGTTCAGGTTTAAATTGAAGGCAAGACATGTACATATCTCAGTAGACCTAACATATCCAATCTCTGCTGTAGTATGTGTATAGGGTATCCCAATAAGTTGCAAATAATTCTAGAGTAGATAAGTACCTCCTCTGCCATACCTGTCTGCTTATTTTTCCTTTCCCCAGAAAGCAATTCCTAGAGAATTTCTAATTTCTTTTGTTCCATTGTTTCTGGTAGTCAAATAGAGTCACAGTATCCTTAGAATATTTTCAGTCCTGTCAGCACCATGTTGTGTCTGTCAGATTGTGTTCTCTGACTTCCTTTTTGAAACCGCAGGGTCCATTTTATATTAGGGCAAAGGGGAGAGACTGTTCAAGCCACAGAGCTGGGTTCTTTACTTAGCTACACAAGATGTGAAGAGAATGCAAAAGAACAAGGCTGAAGTTGGGTATCTCTTAGCAGTCCATGTTGTTAGCAACAGAGAATAGAAATATGCAAGGAGTTAACTAGGTTACTCATGTGTGAAGCAGAGCGCTCTCTCCATAAGTTGCCAAAAGAAAGAATAATTTAAAGAAATGTAAATGATTATAGTTCATGTCAGGAGATACCTGCAATTATGGATGCAGTAATGATGAGTTCACAGATGTTCACATTCTACAAGACTATAAAATTCTTACAGTTATCTGGATGTCACTTTTCTATGAATTTTACAAAATGATGAAACTAATGTTCAGAAATGCATAAATTTTCAAATATTCATTGCATTGAGATTTCAGCTGGGTTAGTTCTCTGAGATCTGGGTTACAGGAATGCAGTGCATCACCTCGTGAATGATTCCAAGATGTCCTTCTGTGGAATACACGAGAAAATCTCTGGCTAGCACCAGCTCCATCACCACTGAGCATGTGCTCTTTTCATTATTGAGACAAAGTGCATAAGAAAACCAACATAGGGAACAAGCTTCTGATTTGGCCATAGTATAAAAGCATACAGTCCATACTAGTGGGAGAGGGAATGACAGCAAATCATGTGGCAACTATTCACAGTGAGGAAGCAGAAAGTGAAAAGACAGTGAGGCTGAGGTAGAAAACCTCAAGGCACATCCCAGGGACCCACTGCTTCCATTGATACTCTACCTCCTAAGAATTCAAAACCTTTCTGAACATAATCATCAGCTAGAAACTAAATTTGCAAACATATGAACCAATAGAAAGCATTTCTCTTTGGAACCATTATAGATACATTGTATCCATGCACCAACACTATATCCTGTGGTCTAGCTTATGCTCAGGCTTTCTAGCATCAGATTAATTTTATCATATTATATGACCTTTGAAGTTAGGTTAAATTGAAAACAATCCTAGAGTTGTTTAAATTTCAAAAAAAAAAAAATTCTTTGTCCTCTGATATTCAGAGTTTCCACCATTCTAGAAGCTGTGGGAGTTAGCATGCTGTTATATCCATGGGAAAGTGTGAAGTGTTTTTAAGACCTAGAACAAAAAATTGGAGCAGGATAGTTGTGAATAGTTATAGAAATAGAGAAAGTTTCCTAAGAAAGAGGGTTCTTCCAAAACAGAACTAGGCCAGAGTGTTGGGAAAAACAGGATGTTGGAAGCCCAATAGCCTGGGCCAGGACCATGTGACTATTTCTGGCTCATTCCATAGCTCCTCCCCACCTCTTCCTCTGTTCATATTCTGGGGGATTTTCTTGTTCATGATCCTTCCCGTCCAGGTATTATTTATGGCAGAAAGTTTCAAATCGTTCTCTGACATTTTTAAAATATGCAAATATTTTAAAAATATTTTGTTTTTATGCTTGTGTATTGCATGTATATCTGTGCATGGGTATGTGTGTCCACTGGTGTCAGAATTACAAGTTATGACTAGTCTGGTGTGGGTGCTGGAACCTGAAGTAAGCTCTCTGAAAGAGTAGTTCATGCTCTTAACTGCTGAGCTACCTCACCCCCTACTAATATGCTGATATTGATGCCTTTTTCTCCTTTCTCCTTACCTTTCACATAGCCAGCAAAGCCAGTGTAGTACTAGATAGTATTTTTTAAAATACAAAACATTAAAACTAAAAAAGAAATAAATAGAAAGTTAAAGAACCTGCATAAGGAAATCTATAGGGTACCTAGTGAGCCCAACTATAAGATTCTTTGCATAGACTTTAATTCTTGTTTATTATGACTAGTTTGAAGTACTGGGGATTGAATCCAAGACTTCACACATGAATGGAAAAGACTATATGATTGAGCTATTTTTCTCTACTTTTATATCAAAATATATTTTACTACATTCCCTCTTACCTTAGCCTCCCTCCCAAGTGGCTGAAATACAGTCCTATATTAATGAGACATTCTGAATTAGTTTTTTCACTAAAATTACTTTATTCTATCAAATAATATTTTAGGTCTATCAATAAGAGATAAGAGCAATTCTTGAAGACTAAATTAAGCATTTCTAATCTTGGCTCATAAAATCAAGGTCTCTGTGGGTAGAAAAAGGCTTATTGTTCTCTTACATTGCTTTGGCTCTCCTGTTTCTTTTGCTGAATACTAAGAACATCGTGACTTGCACAGTTACGTAGTTTTCTCCTGCTAAGATTTGCGTTCACTTTACTTTCCAGCAGATATTTTTCAATAAGACTAAGTTGGAAGCTTCTGGAATAGATCTGATGGCTTCTTTACTTTACAGTGAGAATGGGGTGTATTCCTTGTACATACATGACATAGAGGAGTGTTGTAAATATTCCCATTCTCAATAACAAGGTATGGATCTGATTTCATGTTCACCCCTTCCCTCATTCTTGCTTCATTCTTATGTCATGCAAAGATTCTATAGTAGGAGAATGTTTCAGGGCTAGGTATTTAAGGATGAGATTGGGGAATATTTGTCCCTTTATTTTGTATAATATACCCATGGGAGCTCAAGAAAAATCTGTGAGTCAAAACTTGTGAATGTGACATAGTTCCACATCCAGAACATATGTGTCAAAAGTCCCAACAATTCACAGTGAAGGTAAGAGAAACTTATTCCCAAGGCATCAAGAGTTTCTCCAAAACAGAAAATGAGCACATTGTATGAAACACCTAAAATTACACTATTTTGGGGGATAGGAGCCTTCTGGTTTATGCCTGAGGCCTATGTGTCACACGTCTCCATAATGAAATAGTGCAGGGAAAAAGCTAACATCCAAAGAATATGGTCAAGCCTGTGAGCTAGGTAAGGCCAGCATCTCTGCTCAGAAGGACCCACCCAGAACCCCCCAGGACCCAGGGACCAAGGAGCAGCTGAGGACAGGAGCTTTCCAATTTCCATCTGTGGCTGGGTACCTCAGCCTGTGCCACAGGACTCCATAGCCAAATAGGGCCAGGAGAAAGCTAGTATACTGGGAGTGTGGAAAAGCCTGTGACTGGAAGTAAGACCAGCACCTCAGCTCAGAGGACCCACCTAGAACCCTCAAGACACAAGGACTGAGGAGTGGTCTTCGGGTTTCTCTCTGTGGCCAGGGAGATGATCCTGTGACACAGGGCTCCATACTCAAAAGGTACCAGGAGAGAGCTGCTCTCCCAGGAGTGCTGACACACCTTTGAGGACAGGAAAGACCACCACTTCTGTTCAAATTCGTGAATCAAGAGGGAACCTTGCAGAGCCATTAGGACACAGGAACCAAGGAAAAGCTGGGGAGAGGATCCTCTTGTTTTTGTCTGAACTCCAGAGCTAAACTTATACCGCAGCTCTCCAAACCCAAATTCCTCTCAGAAAGAGCTAGTCTCCAAGGAGTACTGATGCAGAAGCTTGCAGGAGGGACAAGCCACTATCAGAGAGAGCAAGACCAGCTAACACCACGGATAACCAGATGGTGAAAGGCAAGGGCAAGATTATAAGGAACAGAAACCAAGGCAACTTGGCATCATCAGAACTCAGTTCTCCCACCACAGCAAGCCCTGGATACCCCAACACACCAGAAAAGCAAGACTCAGATTTAAAATTACATCTCATTAGGAGGATAGAAGATTTTAAGAAGGATATAAATAACACCCTTAAAGAAATACAAGAGAACACAGGTAAAAAGCTAGAAGCCCTTAAAGATGAAACAAAAAATTTGTTAAAAAATTACAGGAAAACACAATCAAACAGGCAGAATTACATAAAAACACAATCAAACAGGCAAAGGAAATGAAAAAAAAAATCCAGGAACTATAAATGGAAATAGAAACAATAAAGAAATCACAAAGGGAGACAACCCTGGAGTTAGAAAATCTAGTAAAGAGATCAGGAGTCATTGA
Organism: Uromys caudimaculatus; assembly: GCA_028551405.1. Taxonomy (NCBI): domain Eukaryota; kingdom Metazoa; phylum Chordata; class Mammalia; order Rodentia; family Muridae; genus Uromys; species Uromys caudimaculatus. Next base: position 9,306 of record JAPYYD010007546.1, read on the forward strand.
TGCAAGCATCACCAACAGAATACAAGAGATAGAAGAAAGAATCTCAGGTGCAGAAGATACCACAGAAAACATTGACACAACAGTCAAAGAAAACACAAATGCAAAAAGCTCTAACGGAAAACATCCAGGTAATCCAGGAAACAATGAGAAGACCAAACCTAAGGATAATAGGTATAGAAGAGAGTGAAGATTCCAAACTTGAAGGGCCAGTAAATATCTTCAACAAAATCATAGAAGAAAACTTCACTAACCTAGCGAAAGAGATGAAAATAAACATCCGAGAAGCCTACAGAACTCCAAATAGATTGGACCAGAAAAGAAATTCCTCTGTCACATAATAGTCAAAACACGAAATCCACAAAACAAGGAAAGAATATTCAAAGCATTAAGGGGGAAATGTCAAGTAACAAAGAAAGAAAGACCTCTTGGAATTACACCAGACTTGTCACCAGAGACTATGAAAGCTAGAAGATCCTGGGCAGATCTCATACAGACCCTAAGAGAACACAACTGCCAGTACACGCTGCTATATTCAGGAAAACTCTCAATTATGGGAGATGGTGAAACCAAGATATTCTATGACAAAAACAAATTTACACAGTAGGTTTCCACAAACCCAGCCCTACAAAAGATAATAGATGGAAAACACAAACACAAGGAGGGAAACTACACCCTAGGAAAAGCAAGAAAATAATCTTTCAATAAACTCAAAAGAAGATAGCCACACAAACATAAAAATAACATCAAAAAATAGGAAGCAACAATCACTGTTACTGAATATCTCTTAACAGCTATGGAATCAATTTCCCAATAAAAATACATAGACTAACAGATGGGATACAAAAACAGGACCCAGCATTTTGCTGCATACAGGAAA
>JAPYYD010007547.1:0-10182 GCA_028551405.1 Uromys caudimaculatus
TCCCTCCCTCCCTCCCTTCCTTCCTTCCTTTCTTCTTTCTTTCTTTTGTTTTTTTGTTTTGTTTTGTTTTTAGATTTAAAAGGTGAGAAAAAGAGATACTTATTTTGTGCCTCGTAGGAAATCAGGAAAGTTACAGTTGCCTATTCTGATAGAGTTCCAGTCATATTTTTTATTGGAATTTGCCTTAAAGAGGGAATTCCAAATGTTCACAGAACGTTTAATGTTTTCTGAAGTTAAGTTTTTTTTATTTACTCTACATCCTGATTGCTGCCCCCTCCATGTCCCCCCTCACAGAGTCCCACCCCCTCTCCTTCTCTTCTGAGAGGGTCGAGGCCCTCCCAGGCTGGGTGTCTTCCCCCGCCCTGGCACATCAGATCACTGTAGGACTAGGCACATCCTCTCTCACTGAGGCCATACAAGGTAGGCCAGTTAGGGGAAAACCAACCTTTCTTAATGACTTACTGAAGTGATTTTCCTTCAGAGAAGTGCTCTTTGAAGTGATGTATCTAATATAAATAAATGCACATACACACTTTGTTTCATTTTATAAAGAATCTGTTTGGCCTAGAAATGTCATTGGGTTGGGGTGTATAGTCATGTTGTCCCAATTAGTTCTACATGAAAAAAGAACAATTTCTCATAATTGGTTTTTTTTCTGGTGTATTTTTGGTTCTTTAACTCAAAGCACCTTCAGTGAAGCTTCTTGATTGATTTGCAGAGCATCTGTCTACCCCAGCTTTTTCTCATAGCTCACGATTGGCTGTTTGGGTACATGTAACACAAGGCTCTGTGAGGAGACAGAGTGTTTCTCTTCATCTCTCCATGTTTGGAGAAAATGTTTGTTTTCACGTTACCCTTCTTTGTAATAAATGCATAATGAACCTAGAAATAGCCTCTTCTTTTGCATGAATAATAATCTTAGGCACACTTTGTTTATTTTATCATCTTTATGATATGTTTTGAATAAATTATTTGGTAGAATCTGGCTCCTGTTTAGTAAACATTTCAGGGGAATAGATACTTGGCTATTTGAAGAGATCATTTTTATAATCATAAAACAAGGGTTATTTGGGTTAGAAAGATGGATCAGTGATTAAAAAACTTTTTTAGAAGACTTTTGTAGAAGACTTAGATTCAGTATCCAACACCCATGTGGCATCTTGCAATCTATCTACCCCCAGAATCAGTAAATTCAGTGCTCTCTTCTGGCCTCCATGGGCATCATACATGGTGTTCATGTATACACACAGAAAAAACACTCATACACATAAAATGAACATATATAAATCTTTAAAAATAAAGTAGGGGTTATCATTGATTTTCAAATGCTAGAATTTATAGCCATACTTAAAGATGTCAAAGCAGACCTGAAAGACAAGGTTTGTTATAGATTTAGTACCTCCCCAATAGGACCACCATAGACATCTCTCATTCGTTTCTCATGTGATCTGCATGATACGTGTAGTACGTAGTTTTGATATCCCACTTTGAGTGTAAATTCTTAATCACAGACTACCCCCAGCTGTTGCTATGAACTCTTATTAAAGAAGGACCTACTGTAAGACTCTGGGGAGTCTTATCTTACTGGAGACCCCCGAGTAAACACCATGGAGTTGGGGATCAATGCAAAAAGCAAGAGAAATTTATTGTTCCAACATGCTGGGGTCATCCTGCACACCAAGGAAGGAGAGAATGACTTCGTGCAGCCTGGTCAGCTAGCTTTTATAGCTTTTAGAGCAGCAGCCATTAGGCACAATGTGATTGGCAGAACAGTGTGACTTTTAAACTGATTGGTCTTTAGGGAATGAGGTAGTAGGGGCTTAATCGGCCCCTCCCTTCCAGCCTACGTGCTCTCTAACCTGTTTTATCCAGGACGGGAGGGGTGACCATGTACTCAGGGGACCTGGTGGAATTTTCCAAAGTTCTTGAACTGACCTCTACACTACCACATTATGACAAGTTTATCTTACATGATAGCTTCATCCATATGAACAGTTATAAGTAGTAAAAAATTATCCCCAGTGCTCAAGTCATGAATCAACAGAACACCTATTTTCTATTTTAAAATTGCTTCTCACAGACTCACAAAAGACTGACTTTGAGAAGGGTAACAAAGTCCTGAACATTTATACTGTAGAATTTGAATTGCCTTCTACACCACCAGAGTTTCTTCCAGTGGATAAGCCATACTTCATTTTGAGTACGTCATTTGATGATCCATCAGAGAGCCTGTCTTATTCTTCCTGTAAAATGGAGAGATGTTAATCACGTAAAATGTTCCATGTCTTCATTCAGCATGGGAAGTGCTATTTGGTGACTCTGTTCTTCTTTGGTAGAAGCCTGTAATTGACAAAGTTGGAATTATTTTTCTGCTGTTAAGCAGAGTAGTTAATTTTGCTATGTGAAGTTTTTCTTTTTTGTTGTTGTTGTTGTTGCTGTTGTTTGCAAGTGTTTTATGATAAATTATTAAAATAATAAAGAAAACTGAGATGGTAGAATTACATGAAAAAACACAAGTTTTGTTTTGAGAATGAATGCCTGTTCTTGTAGCTTTCTTATAGAAACTAGCATTCCCTATATTGAATAAGATATCTTTATTCAACAGAAAGTTTACAAAGAAGATTTTGAGAAGGAGATTAAAGGAAGGTCCTCACTGGATTTAGAAAAGACCCCTGCATTTGTACACCTGAAGCATATCACCAACCTGATGAGGGAGGTATGGCCTTGGGAGTTTATATTAAAGGTTATGGTAGGGCCTTGCGGGTTTATATTAGATGTCACCAAGGAGGGAAGTGGAAGAAGTCACTCCAGAAACACCTACTTAGCAATTCTCTGCTAATTGCATATTTGAGATATGGACTCTTTATTCTGGCCCTCACTGACAGAGCCTTGCATTTTCTTAACATAGGAAAGTGTAAGTTAATATGACTATTTACTGGCGAAGGAAGAAATTATCCAGATTTTCTGGAAAAAGCTTAGAAAATATTTTGCTTTTTCATTGTGATTATAGCTCTGAAGATCTGTAAATAGTGAACTTTATAGCTTCATAGCAGCTGTTTCTTTACAAAAAAATATTAACAGAAGATTGATTCTCTTACAAATTATGCAGCTGAGTTTTCCACATTCCCTGCAGTCTCAGGGATCAGCACACGAGGAGAACAAAGGATACACCTTGTCCTAGAAAACCACTTTCTTTTCTTTTCCATTTCGCTTTCGTTTTTGCTTATTTTTAAAGGCAACATTTCTCTGTACATTTCTCTATGTAACTGCAGTTCTATATGTCATAGAACTCACTGTTTAGATCAGGCTGGCCTTGAACTCACAGAGGCTGCCTGCCTCTGCTTCCGGAGTGCTAGAATTATAGGCATGTACCAGTGCTGGGATTACAGGTATGCACCACTGCTACCTGGTTGAGAAACACACTTTCTTGAAAGCTTGATTTTCTTAGTTATTATAAAACACATTCTACAACCAACTTTACTTTTTAAATTTTTAATCTTAATTTTTAATTTTGTGTACATGATTTGTGCGTTTGAGTGCAGTGTCTACAAAGGTCAGAAGAGAATATTAGACCTGAAGGTGTGAGCCACCCAAACTGGGAACCTGACTCAAGTCCTCTGAATGAGCAGCACATATTCTTAACTGCTGAGTCATGTCTCTTGCTTTTTGGGAAGTTTTCCTGTAGCACCATGACATTTGATATCAGAAATGAGCTATGCACATGGGAAAGTCTGAATATATGATTTATTCAAAAGTTCTTTCTTTTTTATCTAGAGAAAACTTATAGAGTTAGCATATGGAGCAGAATAACTCATTACTGTTTTCTTGCTTTTATCGCCATAGAAATTTTCTTGGTAATTTAATTAAATTTGGTTCACAATTAATATATTAAATTTCTTGAATATTAAATGTCTTTAATAAATCAAAACACTATGACATGTTGATTTAAATGCTTATATGTTTACTGTAATCTAGAATATAATGCACGAGTAGAATACACCCCTAAAAAGAAAACTGTAGTCTTCTAAATTTTTGAAACAAAGAACTGATTCCTCTGAAAGTAATGTCCTAATCTAGTGGACTAAGTTGAAGAATGAGCTCCAGCTGGAGATGAAACCTTTGATCATGAACTTTTAATAAGTAAATGACAGCTGCCCTTTGCTGCTTAAGTGACATCAGAAATGACTGTGATTTCTTGGAATAGCAATATAGCTTCTATCGGATTCTCTTGCCCCGCCCCCTTTTGTCACTTCCTATTCATGTAAACGTTCTTTGAAGCCGATAACAAATAAATGGCAATGTTCTGGTCCTGCTCTCCATTGTAAAGCTGCACTGCTATGTGCATGCTAAAGCAGGATCTTCCCATCATTGGCATACAGGTGACACAGTGAGATTGGTCCTCCACTCTTCCCTTCTATTCCTTTCTTCTTTCTTAATGGGGAAAAATAAGACTCTATCTCTTTCACAGAAAGTATTCAGAGCAGTGATACTATGAGTTTCTTATAACTCAAATAGTAAGATTTGATTGATAACATTTTGGACTTAGAAGTCTGAATGTCTGAACAGGACAGGAGAAGGCCCACAGAACTGTTCACGGGAGCAGGCAGCTTGTGGCTATTATAAGGGAATATTGTAAACTGAGTGGTTCTAAATCAGACAGCCCTTCTGGTTCTGAAACCCAAGAAGCCCCAAGTCAAGGTGCTGGTGGATTTGGTTCAAGGTGAGAGCCCCCCGTTAGCTGGTGACTGCTTTCTGTGTCACCACAGCAGAAGAAGAAATGCTAGTCTCTTTTTTTCTTTGGAGCCTTTAATGTCAGCATGATCCCTACCTATCCTCATATCCCCATAGAAACCCAAATACTTCCCAAGGGAGCTGGGGCTTCAACATACAGATTTAGGGAGGAACACAGTATTTCATTCATAATGGCTGTGGATAATCTTTTACTTAGTTACATAGAGATAGCTAATTGAAAAATCCACTTGGTTACTTGATATAATTAGAATTTTTTACATATAAGCCCTTCACTGTAATGGATTCTATACTCCTTACTTTATGGGTTTATATTGCTATGTAGAGTCTCCCAAGTCTCCTTTTATATTTTAAGATGTATGCTTTATGTAAGGCCTTTGGCTGCTCCAATATTTTGCCTGATTTTCCTCCATTGTCCATTGGTATTAATAAGACATTTATTTTATTTCCTGTTTCCAAGATGAAAATGGAGACTGAGTTACTCAAAGGCCTCCTAAAGGTCACATGACCAAATTAGTAGAAAAGTTGTGACTTTCATCAAGGTCATTTGACTGAGAGCTATTTTTAAAATCACGGGTAGGCTTGACGATGTCTCCTAAAGCTATTGTTTTATCAGAAGTCAGACTAATTTAATGATCCAGGATGGTGTGTATGTGTATGTGTGAGAGAGAGAGAGACATGCACTCCAGAATTAACAGGAAGCTGATTTCTTATCATTAAAGAGAATTATACCTTTCATTTAGCAAAATAGTCATAAAATGAAACCTGGTTTGACAGAATTTTACAGTGCAAGTAAATAAGGAAATAAACAATTTCTCAATAGAGAATACAAGAGTCATGGCTAAGATCAAGTGTGAGAATACAAGAGTCTGTATAAAGCAAACGTGTTTATTTAAAATGCAGTATCAAGGTTTGGAATATAGCTCAGTTGGCAGAGTGCTTGCCTAGCATGCACAAAGCTCTCTGGGTTCCATCCCTGCACCTCATAAAATGAGTTTGGAAGTACATACCTAAAATCCCAGCACTCCGTACCTAAAATCCCAGTACTCCGTACCTAAAATCCCAGCACTCTGAAAGCAGGGGAGAAAGATTAGAACTTCAAGGCCATATTTGTCTATTTGTGATTTCTAATCCAGCCAAGGTTATATGAGACTATCTAAAAATTTTAAAAAATATATGATATTAAGACAGATATTCTAAGTCTCTTATCAAGATCAGGAAATTGTTTTTTTAAACAGATCTTTGAATAAAATTCAAATTTTAAAACACCTCTGGTTATAGCAAGCTTTGGCTTTGTAATTCTTTTTCGGTAAGTTCTTTTAGAAATTCACATCAAATAGAAATGTTTAAAATCACTCCAAGTAATAAGATGCATATATATTCTTAAGATTTTCTCCAATTCTTAAAGGGAAGATATCTTTTTAAAGAAGTTCAGAATGATGCCAAAAGATATTGGGAGAAAGGATGAAACACTGGTAATATGGGTGCCACTCTGAGTTTGATAGAGGAGAAAATGAAATGTCAGTGGGAAATTGGCAAGAATCTTCAGCATCTAACTTTTCCTTCCTAACAATACTTTCTCCTGTCTGTGGTCTCTAGAAGACATGTAAACTGGTATATGAGTTAAAGTAATTGTGGAGAAATCTTCAAATGAAATGTTCTATTCTTGTCTTATAGAAAGAATATAAAAAAGATTTGGAAAATGAAATCAAAGGGAAAGGAATGGAACTTAGTTCAGAAGTTCTTGATATTCAGAGAGCAAGGCGAGCATCTGAAATGGCCAGCGAGGTGAGTGGATTCCTTTAGCAGCCCAGAATGAGACCGTTTTTGGCTTCCTTCCTCACGGATAGAGCTTTCCCTGAGGGTCTATATGATGCTACTCATGTGTAGGTGATAATAAACAGCCATGTCTTAGGCTTTTCCCAGGTAGCAAATTAAAGATAATTTCATCTTCACAATCTTTCTATATGCTGTGGGGAGAAATGGCCATTTTAGGGAAATCTGTATCACAGGCAAAATATTCCTATGAGATTTGATCTGGTTATTTAAAAGTAAAGAAAGGGAAAAAACGAGGCAGGTGTGGCCTTGTGTCCTGGCAGCAGCTGCAACTGAGCAGCTTGTGTTGTCTTGCCCTTAATTAAGTATCACACATTTCTAGTCTCCATCTGGTTGCTAAGGAGTTAAACCTCTGTCTGGAGTGAAAGTAGTTGTTGCTTCTCATTTTATATGAACTTTATAAGAAGAAATGAAATGTACAGTTTCAGTCTCCTGTTCCTTCTAGTGCCATTACTTTGGGATCCTACAGTGGCTTTGACACTCTTTGGTGGCTCAAAAGCCTCACATGCACCTGCACACCTCACTTTAGGCATCCAGCCTGCACCTGGTACCTGGCTTCCTCTGCCTTGGCCCCACCCACTCTGACCTAAGAGCCTTGCTATAGGTGCCGACCAATATGGCCTCCAACACTTGGCAAGAAACCCTGCCTTTCCTGCTTCAGGCCTGTCTGCTCTGATTCAATTCCTCAATAAAAAGACACAGACTAGCCCACTGAATTAGAAAACAGCATCTACCTTTTTGTTTTCTACAAGAAAAAAACCTCACTTTTTTAGATAGATACAACGTTAGAGTGGAAGATGGAGAAAAATATTCTAAGCAAATGAGACTTAGGAACCAAGCAGGCACAGCCATTCTGAACTAACACAAAAGACTCAAGCCAAAACTAATCAGAGGAGACAAAGCAGGCCACTTCATTTCAATCCACCAAGAGGATATTGGTTCTAAACATAAGTCCACCAAAATTGGCTGCACCCAATTTCATAAAGCAAACACCGCTAAGCATTGAGTCACAGATTAACCTCAACACAGTAATTGACTTCAACACATACTTTCACTAATGGACAGAATGTAACCAGAGAAACACTGGAGCTAAATGGCATCATAGGCCACATGGATCTGCTATGTACTTACAGAACATTCTACCCGAACACTACAGGATGCACAGCGTCACGTTTCAGTATGATACTGAAGTTTCTCAAAAACAGACAGTATCTTAATACATAAAGCAAGCCTTAATGAATTTAGGAAAATCAAACTAACTCTATGTATTGTATCTGACCACAATCAAGAAAAGCTTGATCAACAAATAACAAAAATATCAAACGACATACAAACTCATGGAGATTAAACTATTCAGTTGTCAAGTATTTGAACCATTGAGGAAATGGAAGAGAAAATAAAACAGGTCTTAGAATTAAATAAAAATGAAAACATAACTAAAATCTCTAGGATGCAATGAAAAACAATAGTCCTAAGAAGGAAATGTATTGTTCTGAGTACTTACATTAAAAATGAGATGTACTTCAAATATATCATTTAATAATGTACTCAAAGGGTTTGAAAAACAAGAACAAATCAAACTGAAGCAGTAGATGGGACAAATAACTGAAACCAGTACAGAAAGGAAAAACTAGAGACGAATATGCAAACAAGCCAATACAAAGAAGCAATTACACAAAGAGCTCTTTGAAAAGATAAACAAGATTGGCAAACCTTAGCCAAATTACCTAAAAGAAGAGAAGATCCAAACTGATAAAATTAGAAATGATAGGGAGATATCACAACAAACTGAGCACAGGCACGCATGAAAAGATCATTCACCATGACCAAGTTAGCCTTATCCCAGAGATGCAAGGATTGTTTAACATATGCAAATTGGTAAATGCAATAAAACATGTAAATGGACTTAAAGACTTGATCATCTTAGTAGACGAAAAATTCTTTTAACAAAATCTAACAACCCTTCATAATAAAAGTCTTAGAGACAATAGGATTGGAGGAAGCATACCTCAGTGTTACAAAGGCTATAAATCCATAGTATTTCTGCTAAATGTAGAAAACCTCACAGCAACTCTATTAAAATCAGGAGCAAGACAGCTAGGCACCATCTCCTCTTCAGTTCAGTACAGTGCTTAGAATTTTGCTAGAACAGTAAGATATGATCAGGAAATAAAAGAGGTATGCATAGCTAAAGAAGTCAAAATGTTCCTGTTTGCATTCTTCACAGAAATAGAAAAAACAGTCTTGAAGTTCACATGGAAACAGGGAAGACTGCTAGTAGCAGGAGCAATCTTCTTTAGTTGCAACAATGTAGCCAGTCTTCATTGAGCGGTCAATCTTGTTATTGTTTGTCAATTATATCTGGAAAGTTTACTGTATACTTAAATGGCAAGGCCATTTGGATCCTGAGTGGTAAGAGGGCAGTGGGAATACCAGCACACCAGGCCCTAGGACAAGAAAAGACTGGGTGACCACCCAGGAACAAAGCAGAGAAAGCCATCCCACTGTTCCTAAGCCCACTGATGCTGGGCTCTCGGTCCCTGCTTCCTTTTCCTTACTGTGGATCCTGCATGGAGCCAACCCCCCCCACCCCCACCCCCACCCCGTTTCACAGACACACAGGAATGGTAGGACTCATCTGCACGCAGCATTACGCTGCTGAATGCACGGGCCTCAGTACCAATCTGTCTGTATCCTGTCTCCTAGTCTCCAAGATTGAACTCTGTGAAGATTCTCATTTGACCATTGACTTTTTCAAAGTATAAAAACATCTCCAGTGGGAATGGCGCTTCTAGTTTTGTATTCTTCACAATGTACTTAGAAGATCTGAGTGCTCATGCATAGCAATAAACATCACATTCTCTTGGACATTGATCACCTACCTTTTCCTTTCTTCATAAGTGCATGAGTGTGTGTGTGTGTGTGTGTTGGATGTGCATTCATGTATGTGTGTCTGCATATGTGTGAGTACACATGTATGCAGCATGTGGCCAAAGGTTGGTGTTGAGTATCTTTTTTGATTGCTCTCTCCTTTATTCAGTGATGGTCTCTGTTGAACCCAGAGCTCACTGATGTGACTGCTTGAGTGTACATGGCTTCTGGGGATTTAAAGCTCAACCTTACTGATTATATGACAAGTGCTTTATCCACTGAGCCATCTCACAGCTCGCTCTTGGTCATTTAAAAATGTTTAGGTTGTTCACTTGTTTGTTTTGGCATTATTGACTGCAAAAGCATATGTTGTCCACAGAGTGGCTAAATTCTGTTGAATATTGATTTTATAGAAAGAATACAAAAAGGACCTAGAGGTGGAAATTAAAGGCAAAGGAATGCAAATTGACCCTGATAACCTTGAAATACAGCGTGCCAAAAGAGCTGCCAAGATAGCCAGTGAGGTGAGTGGAGGGGGTCGCCCAGCCCTTAAAACTCCAACGTTCGTACTCAGCAAGTCATCCCAACGCTGGATGAGTGCGTGGAATCTCTCAAACCCCATGGGCGGCATTGACGTTTGGAATGGAAATCACTTCAAATCATGATGTTTATTTGGAAATGTATAGTCTTCACGTTGCTCATAGCTTTAAATGCAGCAATGGAAAC